>PVKE010017957.1:0-30137 GCA_004027555.1 Craseonycteris thonglongyai
GAGGACCGAGGATCGAATCCCGGCTCCGGCCCAGGCAGGACCCACGTGCTGAACTGGGGAGTTCCCACAGTTCGGTTCTCTAACTGTCTCTGTCTCTGTCTCTGTCTCTATCTGTCAAAAGTAAAATAGAAATAAATATGCACTGAAGACAAAAAGATAATTTCTCTCTATAAATGTGAAAAGATAAAAAAATAAAAAAAATAAAAATAAAATTTTTATGTGATGATTCTGAAAATAGCAGAATAGACATCTTTCAGAATATAAGATAGTGTATCAATTTGATACATTTTGTTTAATGTAAAATTCATTACTGTCCTCATTTTTATCTCTTAACTGGGATCAATAAATTTTTTACCTGACCATAGACCAGTAATCAGAAACACTAAAATATATATCTCCTTTCACAGGTGTTTGGAACCAAGGGAGATCTTTAAAACCAAGACCATATGACCAATCTGAGAAAGAGGAGGGGAAAGGTGGGGTAAGGAAAGGAAATAACTTCTCCCATTAACTCTATTGAACTAGACCTTTTGTATTCCTCCTCTCTCTCCACCTCTCTAACCTAATGAAATGTCCCACTGTGCCACTCACCCGCTGCTGCTGGGAAGATTTCCATCCCTCACTGTCCCTGATCACACATACCCTGCCTAGCCCCTCACTTGGATTGGAATAACAAAGGCCAGGAATCCCAGCTCAGGAGATGTGGACTTCGGTAGCTCTGTGCTAGAACTCTGAGATCTCCTGCCTAACTGTCTGATAGGTAAAAAGTTAAAAATAGGGTAAAAATGTTGAGTACATAGAGTCCCTGATATATCATAATTACTCAATAATTGGTAGCTCTTGTGTTATAAGTTTATTTTAGGACTTGGGAACAGAAATGGTAAAGGTGAAAATGTTGTTTCAAAACTTTTTGTAAGTGCTGAGTCATGTACAAAATAGAATTAAAGATTCTGAGTCACCTTCATTATTTCCTTTCTCTCAAACCATTTTGTGGTTACTCACTTTGCAACTGCTCAGAGCAGAAACTGTATGTCCTCTTACCAATATGAAGAGAATGAGTCCCTGAATTTTTCTAACATCTACGAATATGTTGTCATCAGAGTTCTGATTTGTTAGTAGAATACGTCCCGTCATTTCAGAGAAAAAAAATTAATCTAAAATCCTCCTTTAAGCATTAATTCCCTGTATATGAAAAGGCAAACCAAGGAGGTAAATCCAGGAAATAAGGATCATAGGACTAGTGGGGGAACTTCCAATAAGTCCTCAGAAGGAGGCTCAAAGGAAACGGGTTCTGCTTAAGTGCAATAGCAAAGGTCACCTTTGCTTATTTTTGCTGCTAAAGGAAGAGAAGAGAGGCAGCCTTAAATATATTTAAGGGCTTAAAACAGAATGAAGTCAAGACTTTTTCAGTTTTAGTGGATACTAAACAGAGTCTGTCTGTGAGGTATTCAAAACCTCCACTGAGAATATAGATAGAGGAAACAGAACCACAAAGACTCTGTGGAAAACAAACTAAATTTAAGAGAGCTCGTATGCAGGATTTATGTCCTGGCCTGTGTAAATATCACCTGCAAATGTCATAAAACAAGGTATATCCTGAGTTTGGTACCTCATACAGTTAGCTTAACTTTCTTCCTGGAAAATCTGTGAACGTGTGCACTTCTGACATAAAAATCTACGAAAGTGAATTTTGATACACTGAAATGGAGCACTAAATTTCTATTTTAAATAGGTCTGAATGAAGAAGCTTTATCTAATATAAACTGATCAAGCAGTAATTTGTCCAATATCTAATTGGTGATATTTGCATAACAGTATATTTCTTTTTTTTTTTTTTAAGATTTATTTTATTGCTTTTGACAGAGACAGAGACAGAGAGGAAGGGGAGGGCCCAGAGCAGTCTTCATAGTTGTAGGTCATCAGTTTTCAACATGGTTTCGTTCCACACATGTGGGCGGGGGCAGCACAGGGCTGGAACTAGGCTGGGGGCCTCCTGTATGGGAAGTACACCGCAGTTCAGCATATGGGTCCGCACGGGCTGGGGCAAGGATTCAATCCTCGGTCCCCAGGGCTGCAAAGTGAGCGTTAACTGGTTGAGCCATCCCGGCTTCCCCTATTTCTTTAACCGTGTGTGAGCGTCTCTCCATTATCAAAGTGCCTGGCAGTGATGTTGGTGGCTTTTTCCCTCACCCACAGGAAAGGTGCCAAGTGTAAGAAGCAAGTCTCCAGAAAAGGAGTTTAAGTGAAATTCAGTCATTTAGGTCAGAACTGACCTGTAAAAGCTCCCACCTAGGTCTTTACTGTCCTGGAACTCAAGGTCCTTTGGATGAACGATGGAATCCTAGGTCAAACCCAGGAAGAACAAAAGTGAGGGACAACTAGAAGGGGCCACAGAACTGGAAAGAGCTTAGAACACTGTACTGGAAGTGAGTGAGTGTTGAGATCATCAGGAAGTTGTGGATGATGCAGAAAGGCAGGATGGCATTAGAAATCAGTTTGTGATGTGTTTAGAGCTGCCCTGGATGGTTCCCTCTGGTGAGTTAAAAGTACCACTACAGTTTCTTTTCCACCCTTTGGTCTAGAGCAGGGGTGTCAATAACAATTTTTTCTATTTTTATTTTATTTCAGAGCATTGTGGGACACAAAAAATTACCTTGGGGGCTGCATGCAGCCCGTAGGCACCAGTTTGACACCCCTGGTCTAGAGCATCAGTCCCCAACCTTTTTGGCACTAGGGACTGGTTTCATGGAAGACAATTTTCCCGAAGACCAGGGAAGGGGGATGGTTTCTGGATGATTCCAGCACATTATGTTTATTGTGCACTTTATTTCTATTATTATTATTACATTGTAATAATAATTCCATTGTATTATTACATCATACAATTACGTTGTATAATGAAATAATAATACACCTTGCTTGCCACTCTAAAGCCTGCCACCAGATGCAGCTTAATTGTCACTTGCCACTCACTGATAGGGTTTTGATATAAGTCTGCAAGCAGATGATTGATTATGGTCTCTGTGCAGTCAAACCTCTCTGCTCATGTGAATCTGTATTTGCAGCCGCTCCCCAGCAGTAGCATCACTGCCTCAGCTCCACCTCAGGTCATCAGGCATTAGATTCTCGTAAGGAGCCGCAACCTAGATTCCTCCCATGAACAGTTCACAATAGCGTTCGCGTTCTTATGAGAATATAATGCCGCCACTGATCTGACTGCAGGCAGTAATGCGAGTGATGGGGAGAAGCTGTGAACACAGATGAAGCTTCACTGGCTCGCCCACCGCTTGGCTCCTACTGTGTGGCCTTGTTCCTAAGAGAGGTTGGGGACCCCTGGTCTAGAGCAGTGATCTCACCAGACACCCATCCCTGCCTATGTGCCAGTGAAGGCCATACTGAAATCCTTTCTATCTTGACTCGTGCCATATGTTACTATGCTGAGATTTCGTTATGAAGAGAATGAATAAGTAGCTTAAAATAAGATGCTATAAGATAGTTTATGTAAGCCTCATGGCAGCCACAAAAAGAAAACCCTTGTGTATGTGTGTAGTATAGAAAAATGAAGAGAAAGAAACCAAAGCATACCACAACAAAGAGTTATCAAATCACAAAAGAAGAGAGCAAGAGAGGAAAAATGGGGGTGTGGGGTGTGTGTGTGGAGAAGATCTACAAAACTCTCAGGAGATAATAAACAAAATGGCACTAGTAAGTTCTTACCTATCAACATACAACATAAAACATACCAAAATTTACGGGATGCAGCAGAAGCAGTTACAAGAGAAAAATCTATAGCTAGAAATGCCTACATTAAAAAAAAAATCTCAATGACACAAACTAACTTTATACCTCAAAGAACTAGAAAAAGAACAAAATAAGCCCAAAGTTAGAAGAAGATGGGAAATAATAAAGATTAGGGCCAAAATAAATAAATTAGGGAATAGAAAAAAATAGAAAAGATCAACAAAACTAGAGTGGGTTGTTTGAAAAGACAAAATTAATAAACCTTTTGCTAGACTAACAGAAAAACAAAAACAAATAAAAAACAGAGAGATAGAGAGAGAATTAGAGAGAGAAAGAGACACACACCCAGAGAGGACTTATATAAATAAAATTATAAATGAAAAAAGAGACATTACAATCGACACCACAGAAGTAAAAAGGATCATAGAGACTACTATGAACAATTTTACAACAAACTGGACAATCTAGAAGATATTGATAAATTACTAGAAACAAACATTCAACCAAGTGTGAATCATGAAGAAATAGAAAATCTAAACAAGCTAATGAGTTAAAAGATTGAATTAGTAACAGCAATAAACAAACATATAAAGCAAAACCTCCCAAGCAAGAAAAGCCAAGGACTGAATGTCTTCAGTGGAGAATTCTATGAAATATTTAAAGAAGAATATAAATGCCAATCTTTCTCAAACTCTTCTGAAAAATGAAGAGAAGGTAATACTCCTAAACTCATTGTAGGAGTCCAGCATTGCCCCAACTCTATTACCAGGGTACACTGATACAAAAGCCAGATAAAGGCACCACAAGAAAACAAACAAACAAACAATGCACACCAATATCCTGGATGGATCTCATAGATGCAAAAAATAATCGATAATGGAGATGAAAAATTCTTAAGAAAATACTAGCATACATACAAAGGAATATTAGTTAGCTTTTAAAGATTCTATTTTATTGTTTGAGAGAAGGTGAGAGAGAAAGAAGGGGGGGGGAGGGTGCAGAGCAGTCTCCATAGTTGTACATCATTAGTTGTGACATGGTTTTATTCCACACAGGTGAATGTGGGACCACCTGGGGAGGGAACAGAAGTGGGGGCCTCCCACGTGGGAAGCAAGAACCTTCACTGTTGAGCCATCCTGTTGGTTATCAGTTGTACAGCATTTTAGCTTATGGGTTTGCATAGGCCTAGGTCAGGAATTGAACCCAGGCCCTCACAATTGCAAGGCAAGTGCTCAACCTCTGAGCTATCCTGGTGATAGAGGAAAATAAAACTTCACAATAGCTGGACCCCAAACCAGGAAACTTCCTGCTTCTGCCTATAACACTGCTATCTGCTTCTGTAGTCTCACTTGCCACCATTACCATGGCGAGACCTGCTCCCTCCACCTGATACCAGGTGAAACCCACCCTATATGAGCTCTGTACACGCTGCAGATGGGACTCAGACTTTGGAGAAACACTCCTCTGAGCGGGCCATTGTGAATAAAGCTTTGTGACTCCTTTCTTCCCAGTGCAGCTCGGTTCCTTTGTCGGGTGAACTATAACACCAGCATCCCCTAGTCTGAAACACACAAAAAAATAAATGAACCTTACGCTGAGTGAAATCAGCCAGACACAAAAAGACATTGTCTGAGTCTACTAATATTGAGGTACCCAGACATGTCAAACTCATAGAGACTAAAAGTAGAATGGTGGTTGCCAGGGACTGAGAGTTGAGGGATCAGAAGTATTATTTAATGGGCCTGGAGTGTAGTTTTGTAGGATGAAAAGAGTTCTGGAGATGGATAGTGGTGATGGCTGCTCAAGATAGGAGGGCTGGGGGAAGCTGGGATGGCTCAGTGGGTTAAGCGCTCTCTTTGCAGCCCCAGGGCCTAAGGATCAAATCCTGGCTCCGGCCCATGTAAACCCATATGCTGAACTGGGGTGTGCCCCCAATTCAGTCCTTGCTGGGGCCTATGTGGGAGGCTCCTGGGCCAGTTCCTGCCCTGTGCAGCCCTGTGCCCACCTGTGGAGTGAAACTATATGGAAAACTAATGCTGTCAGCTATGGAGACTGCTCTGGGCCCACCTCCTTCTCTCTGTCTCTGTCTGTCTGTCTCTCTCTGTCAAAAAACAATAAAAATAAATCTTTAAGATAGGAGGGCTGGAGTGGATGGGAGTTGGTTATTTCCTCTGCTATGTGGTAGGCCGCTGGGGGCTGACGGTATTTCCTTTCCTCCACTAGAAATGACTGGAGTTGGGTATTTGCCTCACTCAGGTCCCTTAGGCTCCAATAAAACACCATCAGGTTAAGTTCTGCTTAACTAGTTTCTCCTGAGGGCAGACCTTTCTAGGAACAGAATGCTCTGGCGTTTCAAAAACGGTTCCTTTTCCCTCCCCCTGCAGGAAGCAATGGGAATTTTTTCTCTCTGATATTCATGGAGAACCTGGTAGAATTTCCAGAGGTAAAATGTGCAGAAGTGTGGCGGCCTTCTGATGACTGAGTCCCTGGAGTCTTCCTCTCAGACTTGCCCATACGGAGCCTCCAGCAATTTGTGAATGACAGTGCAGACTTTCCTGTGGCGTTCTTCAGATGCCGTGAATTGTGATCCTCTGGCGCTTCGCCCTGTCTCACCTCTCTTATAGATCAAAGATAAATTGATTTTTCAGTTTACTTGTTGTTAGGAAGTAGTAACTTCCAAGCTCCTTATACGCTCAACCAGAACCTGGAAGTCTTGATACGTTAGGAAACACAGATTGAATAAATCATGTTGGACTACAAACCATCTGAACTTGGAGTGAAGCAGATAATCAGGGTTATACAGACAAATATATGAAACGTAATTTTCTCCCAAATGGAACAAAACCAGATTCGTTGTCTAACTTACAGATGTTTCATTTACTCGGAGTTGACATCCCTATCTATTTCCACTGCCTGTTGCAAGAGGTAGTAAGTCTTGCTAGAGAGGACGGGTGGGAGGAAATGTTGTGTTATAAAAATAAACTTTCCACCTTCTTATTTTCTCTGTGACTGACAGAAACTGGGTTATCTTTGGAACATAAAGCCATTGAAAATGTGTTTCAGGAATATCTTGGTATCATTCAGCTGGGAAAAGAACAAATTTTCTCCCTTCATATTTCCCTCCAACTCCCAGGGGCCGTTTAGGACAGAATCATAGACTAAAAATAGCTTAGACAAATTTAGGCTCAGTTAGGCAAGCTATTTACCCTGTTGTACATAGTTGTTTTGTTTTTCTTTTTCCTTTTCAAACATCTAGTCATTCCATTAATGCTATGAAAGCATCTAAGTGGAATGAACAAGACTGCTGTATGTACTGAGTCACTTCCTTGAAAATAATTCTCAGAATTCAGCTTTCATTGAGCATCTATTGTTTGTCTCTCCAATTGCATTTTATTACATACTGTCACCTCATTATAACCACAAATCCTTTATCACCCACCTAATTGCTGAACAACATATTGAGTTATGCAAATACTACGCTTGTAGCTTTAAAAAAATCAGATCATTTAATACATTTTTTTTTTCATTTCTGGGTTTCATAGGTCACGCTTGTTTGAGTATTTGACTCCAAATGTTTCTGTGTTTTTCCCCCTACATACAAACATTTTATTTGATTGAAAATACTTTCTTCATTGTCTTCCTTGTACACTGTGATCATCATTTATTACTGCGTCCTCCATGCTTAGGTTTCTTACTCATTATATCTTTCAGGTTTTTCCTTCAAATTTTCTTCAAGTTCTCCGAAGTATGTCTCTTTTTCCTTCGTCATATGGCTTTTATGAAGGTTCAGTTTGTGATTCTCTCAGTGTGTGCAACAGCTAGAAAGAAGGATGGGCAAGAATGTACTTTCTCTGGCTAAGTACTCTCCTAATCATGTTTTAAGAAACTATTCCATCTTTTAACTCCCACCTCACTTCATCACTCCCACCCCCAACAAGTGTCAGGCTCTAGTGCATTAGATTTTGCTATATTTTGTTCCCAATTCAGTTCCCATCCTGCAGGACCCCACATCCACCTGTGTGAAATGAAAATATGTCACAACTAATAATGTACAACTACGGAGACTGCTCTGGGCTCTCTCCCATTCTCTCTCTTTCTCTTCTCATCTTTTCTCAAAAAAACCAATAAAATAAATCTTAAAAAACAAACAAACAACAACAACAACAACAACAACAACGGAACAAGGAAAACAAGATAGAGAATGATGTCCTGCATTTATTTTTCATAGATGGACTATTTTAACTTGTGGGTTCAGGGAAAGCTGCTCTGAAGAGGGAACCATTGAGAAGAGACACGGATGAAGACAATCAGTCCCCTGTGCAGCTGGGAAGGACCCTTCCATATGGAGGAAGCATAAAGGACAAAGGTCTGAGAGCAGTAGCACTCTAGGTCTGTGTGAGGAAGTGAAAACGCAGAATCACCTTTGCAAGTCTCCGAAGGTATCACTTCTGCTAATTACCTTCCCCCACTCCCTTGGTCAAAACAAACCCACAGCCAGCCTCAGATTCAAATGGTGAGAAATGGCAAAGTCACTTGGCGAAGGGCACAGAGAAAAATATCAGCATTCTCTTAGAAAATCTTTACCCATGTCCCTAATTATTTATTCGCTTAGAATAAGAACCAAAACCAGGAATTAAGACATAAGTGATCTTTTGAGCTTTTGTCCTTAAACTAGTAATGTGGCAAATCACTTGTTTGATTTTTCTATGAAATCTTCCTTATATTTCTAGGATAAAGTCAATTTTTTCATGACATATATGATTTTTAGGCATTTACATATTTGGCTTGCTCATATAGGTTTGGGCTTCTAGATAGACATTTGGAGGTCCATGAGTGCATAATAATGAGTGAGATTAGCCTGCATTTTTCTTTCCTTACATTCTCTGGTTTGTTTTAATATTAAGACTGTGAGTTTTATGACAGTAATTGGAAAAACACCTGCTTTTACTAGTCTGTGAATAAATTGGTATAAGTTTGCACTCTGCTTCTTGAAATGTTTGGTAGAATTTTCCAGTAAAGTCACTTGGCATTATTTTCTTCATGGGGTAGTATTAAATACTGATTTAATTCTTCAGTGATAAAGGACTAGTAATAGGTCCTATTTCTTCTCATGTTGTTTTTTTTTTTTTAAAGATTTATTTTTATTGTTTTTGACAGAGATAGAGACAGAGAGAGAGAGAGAGAGAGAGAGAGAGAGAGAGAGAGAGAGAGAAGGGGGAGGGCCCAGAGCAGTCTCCATAGTTGACAGCATTAGTTTTCCATATAGTTTCACTCCACAGGTGGATGCAGGGCTGCGCAGGGCAGGAAATGGCCCGGAACCCTCCTGCATAGGCCCCGGCAAGAACTGAACTGGGGGCACACCCCAGTTCAGCATATGGGTCCGCATGGGCCGGAGCCAGGATTCGATTCCTGGTCTCTGGGGCTGTAAAGTGAGCACTTTACCCGCTGAGCCATCCCAGCTTCCCTCATGTTGTTTTGATAAGATATATTTTCAGCTATTTTTTCCAGCTTTCATTTGAGTGCAACTTTGTTTACAATATTTTCTTATTTTTCTCAATGTCTGTAAGATGTACAGTGGTATTCCCTTTTGCAATTCTGGAGTTGCTTTCTTTTGCCTTTGCTATTCTTCTATTGCATGTATCAATCCGAAGTGTTAATTATCATGCAGAAATATTTTGATCCCCTCATAGTTATGTGGCCCCAACCTAATTGTAAAAACATCTGACAAATGTTACTTTTCTTGCATGCTCAGGAAGAGGAAAATGAAAGAGTTTGCTGAATACATGTAAGTAGTTGCAGCAGCGTTTATGCCATTTATTAAAATGCCTATTCTAGTTTCCAGTGTGAGTCCTTTGAGTAATATTTTAATATTCCAAGTGTGAGTATAAAGAGTATACTACAGTTTGTCTAGTGCAAGAGTTGGCAAACTTTCTCTGAAGAGCCGAATAATGAATATTTTAGGCTTTGTGGGCCACATATGGTCCTTGTAGCACATTTGCCTTTATTTTTTTCACAACCTTTCTAAAATATGAAACCCATTCTGAGCTCACATTTCATTTAAAAACAGGCCACAGGCAGAATCTGGCCCAGTTGGCTGGCTCCTGCTCCATCCAGTACATTGTTCTATATATGACTGTTTGGTCAGTTTGCCAGTTGTGTTCAGATCTTTTATAATTTTCATTACAGAAAAAATTTTCATATCAAATATAAAAAGAGACAAGTTAAAATCTCTGAGATTGTAGGTTTATTTTGATTTGTAGGTCTATGAGTTTTTGCTTTATATATTTTGAAGTCCTATTAAACATTGTTATATAAACAGTGTCTTTTTTAACATCCATAATATGTCCTTTGGTAAATGACAGTATATGTAAAAACACTAATGAGGAATCTATTTATCATTATTTTAAATGCAAAAAAGCTATAGTGCATTCATGTCGATGCCAAACCCTTAACCAATTTCCTAAAATGTTATTAAAAACAGTAAAGAACCTACTTGTAACTATCGATATGGTTATAAACTAATATATTAGGATAGAAAATGTTCAAAGCATCACCTCCTAATCACCAAATAACCAATTTGTTGGGTAACCAATATCTGCTTTATATGAGGTAACACATCCTCTTCCAGCATCAATATTTCAAAGAAATATCCTCTTTGTTGACACTCTGAATGTTTTTCAAAACATCTACTTTTATAGTACAAAAAAGAATATTACAATCCATACCTCTTGTGATTATTGGGGCAAAAATCCTACATAGAATATTCATGAGCAAAACCTTGCACCATATTTAAAAAATTATATATAATGATCAAATAGAATTTATTCCAGTACTATAGGAATGGTTCAATATTAAGATATTAACTGATATAATGGACTATATTAATAAATCTAAGGAGAAAAACCATATGATTATCTCTATAGTTACTTGGAAAGCCTTTTTTTCTTAAAAACATTGAAAACTTCAAAAAAAAATTGATTGATATTTCCTATTGTGGGCACATGCACATACGCATTAGTACATATTTATATATATAATATATATATATATATAATATATATATTTAATCTACACTACTGTTTTACAACATACTGGTGTATTAATCAATGCAGTTTAGACAACAGGAAAGAACTAGAGTCACAGGCATTTGAAAAAAATAGCAAAGCTATCTGTAATTCAAATGATATTCCTGAAAAATTCTAAAGAGTCAATGACAAAATAAAAAAATAAAAGAATTCAGTAAAGTATCAGGATATAAAACTAACATATAAATTAATGGACTTTATATAAGCAAAAATAACTATTTGGATAATATAAAGGAATACGTACCATATTTGAAATAGGGTGATAAAAATTTTAAACTTAAGCATTGGATTAGCAAGAAATGTGTTAAAAGCTATATAAAGAAAACTTTCAAACAATTCTGCAAGATACAAAAATAAATAGGAACAAATAAAAAAGGCATTTCTTATATTAGCATATGATAATTTGGAGTCACAAAGATCTCAGTTTTGTTTAAATTAATTTATAAAAAATTTAATGTGATCCTTATAAAAATACCAACAAGCTTTTTTTTCTTTTGAGTTAGGAAAGTTGATAGCAAAGTTTATATGGAAAAAGAAGCATATAAGAATAGCTAGGAAAATACAGAAATAGAAAGCTAAAGGAAGGGACTAGTGTTACAAGGTATTAAAATATATCATAAATGCTCTTATTAAAAGAGTTTGGAACTCACATGTAACTAAACACACATATTAATGGATTAGAATCATAAGTCTGGAAATAGACCCAAGTATACATGGAAGCTTAATATATAAGAAAGCTGATATCTATAAACACTGGGACAAAGTTTAATAAATGATGCTAAGGTTGGTGAACAGCCATGTGGGAGAGGATAAACATGAATTCATATCTTACACCATGTACAAGAATAAGCTCCACAATGCACTGAATAAATAGGTATAAAAATAAAGTCATGCAAGTCCTCAGAAGGGTAACTTCCTCTTTACCCATACAATTTAACTCTAACTCAACATCCAGGTGTGATAAGAAGCAAAGAAGTGGTACTATGGTCTTCTGACCCCCTTGGGAGAAATCATTGGTTAATTGAACTGTGCTGCTTTGTGAATAATGTGTCTTTTTTTTTTTACTGATTTCTTTTAAGGTTGTCTGCTTGTCTTTCTTTTTTAGCAGTTAAACGATGAACTGTCTACTCCTATATCACAAATTAAATTCCTGGAAGATTCAAACCTCCCATATATAACAACTAGAACTCTAGATTACCTCCTTGAACAGAAATGGCCCTGTTTATTTGTGTCACTGAAATTAGTAACAAGAAGTGGGGTGATGCTGTAAACTAAACCAATAAACAAACAAACGGAACTAAAATATGTGGGATTTTCTCAGATGCCAGATGGCAATTCACAATGAATCTGTTATCGGAAACTGGAAATAGGGAGGCTCCTGTTAGCTGGTGTTATGTGGTAGAAAAAAAAAATGTCAAAAACTGTCACCTTTAATCACCTGGAGAAAGGTTTAAAAAAACAAAAAAAACCAAAAAACCCTGAATGTTTCTAACAAATGTTGGCATTATGGAGCAAGTTAATATAAGAAAGAGATGAACTCCAAATAGTATTGGAAAGTTGGCAAGCAGAATTAAAAGATAAGAGAGAATCCTTAAATTCAGAGACTTTAAGGGTTGGAGAGACTACTGCTTTTCAGCCCCAAATGGTAAGATACAAAATTGTGAAATTATTGAAGCCACACAGACCTGTAAGTCTCAGTCTTACATCAAGGGTCATAGCAAAGATGTGGGCATGATGTGCCCTGTTAAAACCCCAATGAATGAAGGTGCACAGAATAAATCCTTCAAGTGAAAGAAGTGGGTAAGGGTGTGCAGCTTGATAAGGTCAAGGTATCTGCACTTGTAAGAGATGTTGAGAGCATAAGAGAAAGTCATAGGGGTGAAGTTGTGATAAATCAAATATGGCAAATCTAAGAAATGTGACTAGGAAAAAAAATGCATGTAATCATTGGCACATGAAGCGGACTGGAATCGCATGGAAATAAATTTTCTAAATTTCTAGAAGAGTACCCTGCTAAAGGAACTGTGAACTCAGAGTCTAGCTGGGACTTTCATTCAGTTCCTGCCTCTTTCAATACCCCCAGGGACAAAGTGGCTTGGGTGCGTGTCATCGATTCAATTCTCTGAACTATGTAAGGGCTGTCTGGAAAAAAATACAGCCATAAATGTCTCCACTTTTTATATTACATGGCTGGATACTTTCCAGGTAGCCCTGGTATATATTGACATATATAGCTGTTTGCTTTAATTAGTTAATGCTATAAATCTTTCCCTTTATTCCAGCTTTTGATGAATGCTTAGCATGGTATTATCCACCAAAAGAGTACATACAGTAAACCATTTGTTAACAGGAACTCAAGCAACCAGCACTCTCAAGCAACTTGCAAAATTTTAGCCGGTTGTTTGGGATTTTGTCAGTTGCTTGAGAGTGCTGGTTGTTTGAGTTCCAGTTAACAGAGAATCTACTTATGTTTATTTGTTATCTCTTAAGCCCCATGGGTGCCGATTAACTGTGAGTCTACTGTATTTTATTAAAGACGTTCACCTGTGTCATTTTCTACTAGGTTTTATGGTTTTAAAAATCACATTCAACTTTTTAATGCACCCCATTTATTTCGGCAAGGCGGTCACAGAAATCTCTTATCTGATTCTACTTATGCAATATTCCTTCATTTCTCCCACTGAATTAAGATGTGTTCTTTATCATACTATAAAATCTTTTATAATCTAATGTCTTTGACTAAACTTTCTATTATACTCCTTTAATGTTTCTATTTTGTGAATTCCAATAATTGTGGTTTTAGTAAGTCATTTAATATTTTATAGAGGAAATTTCTTTCATTGCTTTTTAAAAAGGATTTTTTTCCCTTTGTCACATTAATTCTTAGACAAAATAGATAGCAGAGAAAACTTGACACTAGAGGGGAAGACAATATTGAAAATACTACATTCTATCCAAATTGGTCTATAACTTTAATATTAATTTCATCAAACTATCAGTAAAATGTATTGTATAATCTGATATAGGCCTTTGACTCATTTTAAAATTAGGTCTTAGTAAAGCTTTATAATTATCTTTACATAGATCTTATAATTCTTGGTTAAATTTATTTCTATTTTACATTTTATAGCTTTTCTTTTATTTTGGCTGGCTATTGTTAGTTTTAGCAAAACCATTGATTTTTTATGTTTAATTTTATAATCAAACATTGTTCCAAACATATTTATTACTTTTCAGTTATAAAAATTTTCAGTTGAAAATCTTGAATTTTTTTATAGTATACAATTATATCATCTATAAACTAATAGGTTTATATTATTTTTCAAACTTTTTCCTTTCATTCACTTATGTTTTATTTAACTTACAGAGGTTCTTGGCTAATGAATAACAGTAATATTTTTATTTTATCCCTTACATTGATGGAAGCATCTATGATATTTCTCCACATTAGTTTTTTTTAATAGATCCTCTTTGCCATGTTAAAGATGTGTCTGTTATTCTTCATTTACTAAGTTAAAAAAGATAAATCAGGAATAGATGTTGAGTTTTATCAACGGTATGCTTTGGATCTATGGCAATGATGATTAAATTTTGACATTTTCTTAATGGATCTTAGTGTTCATTTCACTTATCACAGATATATTCATTTACTTTATAGTATGTTTGGAAAATTGAAGTCCAGGCTGCCTTTGAATATGCCCAGTGATAGGAAACTAACTACCTATAAAGCAGCTCCATCTATTCTATATATGTTAGCATTTACTGAACCTGAGTGATTCTGATCCATTAATCAGCAGTCTTTTCAACAGTGTTCTGACTATGGATCACTGCTCTCTTACTCAGTGCATATTTTTCAATCTTTCTGACAAATGTGTTACATGAAGCCCTCGGCCAGTAGTTTACTGAAAGCATTCTAATTATTCTATCAAAAGAGAATTAATATATTCCAATATGACTTATTCTAAGTTGAAATCATGGTAATCACAGTGCTTACAAAATACCCATATGATAATGTTAGAATTTTGGACATTTATGCTAATTTCAAATTGAAGCAAATACTAAAATAAGCTACTACTTTATTTTTTTATCTGTTTTTAATGTTTAACATAATGAATTTTAGTGACAGCAGAGATATTAAATGCAATGATTACAACCTCTTTACTTTAAAAATTGAGAAATGGAAGTTCAAGGATCTAGTCACACTGGCAACTATTTCACTCAAAACAGAATTTATAGAGGCCCTTCAATTCATAGAAGACCAGTTCTTCTGTGTTTTTTCTTTTTAATTTTTAAAAAACTATTTATTTTTATTGTTTTTGACAGAGAGAGAGAGACAGAGACAGAGAGAAGGGGGAGGGCCCAGAGCAGTCTCCGTAGTTGTACATCAGTTTTCTGCAGAGTTTCATCCACAGGTGGGTGTGAGGCCACACAGGTCAGGAACAGGGTCAGGGGTTCTGTTGGTTTGTTTGTTTGTTTTCCCTGTGGATTCTACATGTGTTAGGAGTCAGGGCTCAGGGACTCCATGCTTTAAATCATCCAGATGAATTTCTAACTAAATTACTATTTATAGCTGTCAGCCTACTAACCCCACACTGCGTTTCCAGGAAAAGCCTTTGTGTCTGTAGTTCCCCACCAGCAACAGCATCTCTTAAACTGCAGCTGCCACAAGGCTTCCAAGTAAAACTGTCTTAGCTTTATCTTGAGTCATCAAACATCTAATAATATTCTCTCGACCTATTGTCTTGGATGCCAGCAGCGATTTCATCATCTTTCCCTCTGAGGTCCTCGCATGAGCACTTCCAGAAGTCAAGCCTTTTGCTCTCCTCATTTTGCCCCATGTGACCTTTGAAAATACTGTGTTATATCATTTTACCAGTTTTTGTAAAATTAATCATTCAACAGTACCGATGTGTACAATGAAGCAAAAGTCCTCTCTTAATGCATCCCGTTCTCCTCATGGAGACACTCAACCCACCTTCTTCCCCACATCTTAGAGTTATGACAAGAGTGCTCCGCTACATTTCAGTACCAGAAACATACTGCTACATAAATGTACAGCACATAAAATTGCATAACATTTTTTAACTCTGTGAGGATTGTCATTTCTTCACTCATTTGACAACTTTTTTACTTTGAGAATTATTATTTTTCTTCATTGACCAAACTTTCTTTATTACTGCAGATCTGCTTCACACTCCCTACTTGATTGAAAAATATGAGAATGGGTTGAAAAGTTGTCTTCTTGATCCACTATTTTTTAAGAAAAAATGTAATTGAATAGATAAAACTTATAATTATAAAATGCAGAAAGTTAGAGATTGAGGGGTCCTCAGTAATTATATACCCACTTACTGATGAATAAATGAGGCAGAGAAAGAATGTTCTTTTTAAATGGTTCAAACAAGAATCCAAACTTTTAGATTTCCTCCTTAGTGCTCTTTCCAGTTCATCATATCATAAGCTCTTTCAGAATTTTAAAATTCTTTGTATACCACCTTTTCTCTCCCCCAGGGAAATGCCCTTGGGATTTACTGGTTCAGTACTAACTATATTTTAAATAATAGAGAAAAGCTTATCTTATCTTGCAAAATGATAAATTGATGCCACATTGTCAGTTTTCTGTAATAATTTGTTCTATCATAAACATTGCTACCTGTGAATGAAAAAGAGTTATGAGGAAAGGCACAAAGAGCGTAACTAACTATAATGACAACAAAATACATTTTGTCTCAATTTTTGTTCTTTAAGTTAAAGACTAACACTTCAACTGCCACAGGTCTCTCTAAGTGCTTTAAGTCAATAAAATTTGAGTCAGGTAGAAAACATCAGAGTTGTTACTTTACCTACTAAGTTGTTTCCTATGCTTGATTTTCCCAAAATGATTGTCTTGGCACTATTTAAATCAGGGGTCCCCAACACCCAGGCCACAGATGGGTACTGGTCCATGGCCTGTTAGGATTCAGGCTGTACAGCAGGAGGTAAGTGGCAGGTGAACCAGCGAAGCCTCACCTGTGTTTACCTCCACTTCCCATCACTCACATTACCACCTGAGCTCTGCCTCCTGTCATTAGATTCTCATAGGAGCGTGAACCCTACTGTGAACTGTGCGTGTGAGGAATCTAGGTTGCATGCTCCTTCTGAGAATCTAATACTCGATCATTTGAGGTGGAGCTGAGACAGTGATACTAATGCTGGGGAGCGGTTGCAAATACAGATTAACATTAACAGAGAAGCTTGGCTGCACAGAGACCATAATAAATCAAAGCTTGCAGGCATACGCAAACCTTATAAATGAGTAGTAAGTGACAATTAAGCTGCATCTTGCATCTGGCACTTGAATCATCCTGAAACCATTCCCCAATGCCCACCCCTGACCATGGAAAACTTGTCTTCCAGGAAACCTGTCCCTGATGCCAAAAATGTTGGGGACTGCTGATTTAAATGAACATTTATTAACTAATTCATTCAAGCATCAAAGCTGTTGAGTTCTTATAGACAGCACCATTTCCAGCACAGTATCTTATTGCTATCTATAATTACTGGAACAAAATAAGATTTTTAAATTATGGCTCCACATGTTGAGAGATCAAATAGGAGATTCTTAAATCAGGAATAGCACACTTCAGAATGATTAACATTAGTGTTTCAGGGATGCTCTTTGAGTGGCCAAAATTTATTTTCTTTTATTTTTTTAATACTTCATCTTTCCATCCATTCATTCCTTCCACATACACCTATGCCAAATTCAGAACTAGGCTCTCAGGATACAATGATTCCTCTCTTCTCTGAGCTTTGTTCTTAGTACACTGGCTAAGTCAAAAGCTGTAAATCTGTGACCTCCCACCCTGGTATCTTGATTGCTGTTGCTCACACTTCCAACATCCATTTCATTTCCACGAAAGCAAAGGGGCCTTTACCCACAGAATTTCAGTCTGGTTTTCTTCAATTCCTTTGCCATGGGCTTCTGCTCTTTTCATGCCCAGCTCTTTGCCACCAACACCTCCACTTCACTGGCACCTCTTTGGAAAGGCCTCTTGTAAATACCCAATCATAACTAGTCAGTCCCCAGTTACCATCCCATCAACTTGTCTGATTGTTCTTGTAGCTTCTGTCCTGGTTTTCTCATTTGCTTGTTTAGTCTCTGTGTCCCTCTCTTCCATGAAAACTCTGTGAGGGCAGACAGGAACCTTGTCTGGCTATTTTGCCTCTGAGTCCTAAAATGGTGCTTGGCACACAGTTGGCATTGATTAAATATTTGTTGAATGAATGAATGGATTCCTAATTGACTATTGCTTGAACTACTACAGATCCTGATTCATCCTGGTTGAGTTTATTATTTATTTATTTATTTATTTTTAAAATTCTTACATGTCTGAAAATTAAATCAGAATGTAAAACTAAGTCTTCGAATTAAAATCAGTTTGGAAATGAGGGAAGCATCTAGTGGAGAGATAATTCCAGCCTTTGCAGTGATGGAAGGAACGTTTTCCCCTCATGTAAGCAGGTTGTTGGCCTCCACCGATATCATCGGGAAATGCTTGCCTATTTTTGTTGGTTTGCTCAGGAACTGGGAAAGTCTGGCACTGGGAGCAGAGAACGTTGTTCATTTTAAAGCGAAGAGTTATAATAACACCGGGGGTTGGCGATGGGAGAGAAATGCCTTAAGATAATGAAGGTAGTCTGGGAAAAGGAGAGGCTCCTGTCTTGAAAAAAAAAAGCAAAAAAAAAGCAGGTTTCCTTGGTTCTTCAAGAGTCTTACTTAAGGAAAGCTTCCTAGAAAGTTCTTAATTTGTATGGTTTCTACATGAGCACACGCTTCTTAGGGCCAAAAACAAAAACAAAAGGGCCTCTACGGCTCCGCCTAGTTAGGCTCGTCCGGGCCCTGAAAGTTGCGGCTCCCGGACAGGCTTTGGCCACTGCTTCCTAGAACGTCGTTGTGCTCCCTTTAAAGGTGGGGATCGTGACGGAGGATGCGGGGGAAGAAGGCGGGAGCCAACGGCTGGAGAGTCTCGGTTGACATAGTAACTCTTCAGCTCCGTCTCCGGCTCTCAGGCCCCGCTGCTCCCGCCGCCCCGCCAGTGCGCGCTCGGCCCCGGGGCCCCGGCCGCCCCCTAGCGAGGTGGCCTTGGCCCGACGCGCTCAGGTCAAGGTCCCGTTGGTGACCCCCGAAGGGCTGCCTCTCCCGGAGCTCAGACAGCCGGGCGTCCGCGCCCTGGGTCTCTCCCTCGTCCGCTGGGCACCAGTGTGCCCCGGGCCACTCCGGCGGGTCCCCGCGCGCCGGGCCAGCCCCGCGTCCCCGCCATGAACCGGAGCCCCGCGTTGGGACCGCGCCGGGACGGCTCTCCCCGAGGGGCGTCCGGGGCCGGCGCGCGGCGCAACGAGAGCCAGGACTATCTGCTCATGGACTCGGAGCTGGGGGGCGACGGCGGCCCGCAGCCGCCGCCTCTGTACGGCTACTACCCCGGCTTGTAAGTGCGGGCGCCGCGGGCGGGCGGGCGGGCGCTACGAGCCGGATCCGCGCGCGCGTCGGGACACGCGCGGGTCCCCCCACCCCCGGGCCTCGCGAGCGGGGGCTGCGACCCCAGGGAGCAGCGGGGCGCGCGCGGGTCTAGGTGTGCTCCGGCCGAGCAATACGCACGGAGAGGTTTGCCCGCACGCGGGAGACCGCGCGGGTCACCGGCGCCACTACGCGTGTGCAGGTGTCCCTGGTCACTTTCTTCAGTCCAGGATGTCACCCCTTGCGCTGGAACAGACCCAGGGTCGCTGCGCCGAGGGCGCGGTCTAGGCTGGGGACTGATTCCCACGTGCGGCCCCGGAACTCGGCCCCCGTGGGAGAAGCTGCTAGAACGCTGTAAGGGTCCTGGGCCCCGCCTCGGCGCGCCCGGGAGACTCGGGAGCCCGTGCGCCCAGCGGTCGCCTCGCTCCGCCTGCTTCAGCCCTTCGCGTGGCGCGCACAGGTCCGGCGGGTCTCGGGCGGCGGGAAAGTTCGAAGGTGTGCGTGGGAGCGGGAGGACTTGTCCTGGGGTATCCTTTGCCCCCCGGGGTCACCAAGCGAAGTCGAGGAAATGGAACTTCCAGGCTTCCCCACCCACGGCGCGAAGCTTTTACCAACAGCGTCCAGGGGGACGTGAGCCTGTTAGGGGTGAGGGCCCCGAGACAGGTGAACTGCAGAAGCCAGGGGGTCAGGTCATTGAAGTGGACTCTGAGAGTAACTGCGAGATTTTACTTAAGAATTTTTTGGGGGGCGCGGGGGGTTAGCGATGGGGAGGTGTTGGCGGAGACAGGCAGGAGGCTGGATGAAGAAGTCGCCTCCCCTCCGCACGCTGGGGCCCACGCGTGCAGCTGGCCGATAGCGTTCCTGCCTCTCGGCTGCTTTGCTTGATTGGGTGACCAGGTTTCCTGCAATGGCACACGTCCCTCCACACGGTTTCCCCCCAGAGAAAAGCGGTTTTCAGTAGCAGTTCCTTAAGCAGCCGTAGAGACGCCTCTGTGTGTGTGTGTGCGTGTGCATGTGCGTGTGCGTGCGCTTGTGTGTGTGCGTGTGTGTGTGGTTTGGGAGGGGATGGATGTTCCTGTCTCCGTGGGCTCCCGGAAGACCCTCATGATACTTGGGTGCCCCTTCGGATGTTTGGTCAGGGCTGCCCAGAGTCAAGGCCTGATGCAGTTCCCTTTCACACTAAAAGGTGACCCCTCCCCCCAAAAAGGGTGCATCTATTTTTACCCCCAAGGTAAAACGCAAAAGTGGGAAATGGTTCCATTCATCTATGGGCTATACAATTTGAAAACATTTACTATGCCTTATCTTTTTTTTTTTTTCATTAAAAAATAGAGGTGCAATTCACATACCATAATAATCACCCATTTAAGTTATGCAGTTTTGTGGGTTTAAGTATAATATACCCACAAAGTCGTAAAACCATTACCACTGTCTAATTCCAGGACATTGTCATCACCACCAAAAGAAATCTTGTACTTGACTTTCAGTTAGAGAATATTTCCATGTCTTATAGTACAGAACTTCTTCAGCTCTAATGGGCGGATGAATTACCTTGGGATCTTGTTAAAATGCAGATTCTGATTCCATAGGCTCTTGGTGTGGGCCAAGATTCTGCTTTTCTAACCATCTCTGAGAAATGTGGAGGCCATTCGTCTATTGACCACACTGTGTTGCAAGGAGATACATGCCAAGAAAAACATAAAAAGAAAAATCAATCAACCCTGGTTATTGTGAATACAGTTGTTTTCAAGTTGCTTTGAGGGCTTATGTCTAAACATAGATGGACCTTATTATCCCTTGGCTTGGGCTTGAGATCTACTAAGAAGGTAATGCTACCTGTGACTAAGTTAAGCAACTTTAAAAAGCTGTCTTGCTTTTTTTTTTTTTTTAATCAGACTATCCCATAGACAAAAACTTTTCTTTTTTTCTTTTAATCACCTGATCAATCTATGATCACTAGTTATTGTGTCTATGGAAAAAAGAATTTGACTTAAAGACTTGGGGTTATATATTAGTAGTGAGAGACAAAATAAATAATTTCATGTTGTCCTGAGAATTTGCCCCAGTGTGCTTTACTGCCTTGCTGCTTTATCCAGTTCTTATATTATCTACTAGTTAGAGAATAAGTATTTTTCTTCCTTAGTTCAGGAATCCCAGATCACTCTTAATGGATAGACCCAGGCAACAGAAAGATGAACAGAAGTACCTATTTGTGCTTCAGTTCATAAGGAGCGCCCCCTGTGTCATGTCAGAGGTACTGTAATAAATCTAAGAGACGCTTGTCCAGAATTAGAGTTTGGTCTTCTTGTTTGAATCTGTTATTTCCAAAAAGTTCTACAGTTACGTTCTATCACTGTTTATTATGACAAGGTTTTAATTTTTTCCAGTTAAAAAATTAAGTAACTGAAAAATTTTAAGCACTAAAGAACTGTACTTTATACCTATGACATTTGAGACAGAGGTAAGAAAATTACTTCCCTCCGGTAGAGGGTACAAATATACCCTTCCTTATGCTTTGGACTTGTAATTTCATCTATTTTCAATTTCACGTATTTTTCTAGAGTGGTGGGTGTATTATCTGTGAAAGTGGCAATCAATAGTACACTTTCAACATGTGTATTATTGTCTCAAATTGAGATTTTTCCCTTCTGAGATCACAAGTTTTTGCAAGTTGTCATTTCTGTGGGATAGATCTATGACTCTTGCTGAAAAAGTTCTGTTACATAGTTCACTTACGTAGACATATTAATGCATATATTTATGAAGATCCTGTTACAAATTGTGGCAAATTATCTTGTTTGGGAGCAATTACATATTCTCAGACCTTAATAGTGTAAGTAATAACATTTTGAAGTGGTGGTTAGTAGAAATATATTTACATTCTCCCCTTTTCCAACTTTTAATTGGAAATCAATTACTACACTCTATTTGGATCAATTTATTATGCTGATTAGCAAGAAATGACCTGTTTTGCTGGGATCCGAGGAGGTGTATCAGGGAGTTCCTGTTAGAACTTGAAGTTAAGTCAGTTAGAACTTAAAAATATGATACTAGTCTACCACTTTTGAACCTGGGGAAGAATTGTGTACATAAAGAAAATCATATTAAGGGTTTCTAAATCCTCAGGATCTGAAACACAGTCCAACAAAACATTCTACTTAGGAAAGATTGACTAAATAATTATGAATAATGAAATAGTAAACTGTAAACTGAAGCTCTGGCAATACAGTAGACTGAGATATTCTAAAAATTTTATGGTTATAAACTAACAATGCTGGTTAAAATATTTTAAAAATTTTACAACATCTTCAAATTTTGCAAAAAGTAAAAGGGATTACTGTGTGCAAAAAGTAAAGAAAGTAAAAGCCAGAGTATATAGCCTGTGGACTGATGCTGTGGCTGCCTTGGGGACCGTAGGTTTGAGTGACCAGGAGATTTTAGTCTGATGTCCACATGGAATGGAGGGAAGCTAAAGCCTTGGTTCCAGATAAGACATCCCTGCCTCCACCCCCTCCTTTGTGTAAAACCAGAATCCTTATTTTAATGAGAAGTTAGACTAGGAAAATATGTTACCAGCATGGTGAGGACAAGAAACTTTCTTAGTAAAAAGAGAAGACTTCTCCTAAGAATTTCATTCTTTGGGTCTGCATGTCATGTGACTTTTTGTTTTTCTTCCATTTATTTTTATTTTTATTTTTTATACTACTTAGCTGACCTAGAAACCTTCAAGCTGAAAAATACCCTGGGGGGCTCCTAGAAGAGTAAAACACAAAACCATTTTGAAAGAATAGTATCAACCATCTAGAGTACCAAAGATTTTCAAGAAAACAGCCAAAGATACAAGAGCACAGCCAACAATATGCTCACTATAATACAAGGAAACAATCAGTCAAGAATGAGAGTCAGTAGATGATACAATCCATGAGGGAGAGCCAGCCTCTGATATAACAGCAGTATTGAATCTCTAGGAACTTGAGATAATGTAACAATGTGAAAGATAATATAAAATTCATCTGTGTAAAATGATGACAATATGTAAGAAGAAATCAAACCCTAAGAAAAGAATAAAACTTTCTTAATGCTGAGTTGTGTGTTTTGGAGGAAGCATATGGATGGGTTTTGTTTTTTACTACAGTCTCCTACTCTGTGCCTTTTTATTGGTGATTATAGTCCATGTACATTTAGGGTGATAATTGATATATGAGGGTTTCCTATTGCCATCTTACCTTCTGTTTTTTGGTAGCTCAGTGTCTTGATTCATTTTTCATTTTTCCCTCACTGTCTGTATTTTAGTTTGATGGTGTTCTATGATTTTCCTTTCTGTTTCCTAGGTCTTTTTCTTTCTTTCTTCCTTTCTTTTTTTTGGGGGTGGGTGGGTGGGGGTACTTACCATAAGGTTTATAGAAACATAAGTTTCATATACGGTATGTAATGGTTCCTTTTCATAAGCATAGTTCTTATCTCTGGTCTCTTTTGGAAATGTAAAACTTTACTTCCTCCTTTTTTATGTTTTTGTTGCCCCAACGTTTTTCCTATTTATTTTGACTTTCTGTTACAGGTCAAACAGCCTCCTTCAGTATTTTCTGAAATGCCAGCCTTGTGCTAGAATATCTGTAAGTGAAAATATAATTTTGAAAGGAAAAACTCAATGGAAAGGTTATAATGCCGATTAGACATAGCATAATTGATGATAATATCCAGAATGCAGAGACATAATGAAATGGAAAAAATATAAACATTATTGAGTCATGGAAAAAGATGATAGGAATTATGGAAGGAGAAAATACAGAGAGTGAAAGAGAGGCAACATTTGAATAGCTAATGAGGGATTATTTTCTCAAAATGCTAAATTCTCATGTTTATGAAATATAATAATATTAGTACAATACAGGAAAATAAACCTATTTAAACATATATGAAATTGCAGAACACTAAAGACAGGAGGAAATATTTTAAAATGAGCCAAAATACAAGGGATTTGAATAAGTTTTGAAATATATAAATGGAAATATACCTATAATGGATCTTAATACCTGTTATATAATGTGTAACTTACTCATTCATCTTTTATATGATTATGTTTTACATAAAGGCACTGCTTACTCTCTAGGTTTTAATGTAATGCCTTATACCAAGTTGGTGTTCCGTTGCTGATGGAATCTCTTCAAACAAATAGATGGACAAAAAAGGATTCTGTTTAAAGGGTGACTTATTACTGAATCATGGCTGTAGGAGAGACCCAAAGAGATTCTTAATTCTTTTCTTTATTTCACACGACAAAAACAAAAATGACCTTTTCTATGTGTTATGGAGTCTTTACAATTTTGTTGGCTTGAGGATGATGTTGGGTGAAATCTATCTGTGAACCCTAGAACCCAGACTTCAAACTCCTGATTTAAGAGACCACAGATTAATAAAATCCCCAAAACACAGCCTTCTTTTCTGCAGGCAAAATAAAATCTGTCTTGAACACATTTACGTGTCGATAAGCAAATGAAAATTTGAGATTGCAGCCTGGAAAATATTTTCTGACATTAATTGCTGATAGGGCACCCAATTCCCTTGAAGAAATTTAAGATTGAAATTAAGAGTATGGACTCAGGCTTATAGAACATATTAAATTTTTATATGCTTGTTATTACTCCCTCATTTTTGCCTTCATCTGTCTAATAAATATGTCTATTCACATATCTATTATACTCTTTTACATTTATTTGTTTACATATCTCTTTTCCTCCACTAGACTATAAACCTGTAGAGGTGGGTGATCCTGCATTCCTGTATAATGTCTAGCAAAGAGAAGGAACACACTAATTTATGTCTCAACAAAGACGTGATCTTCTGCTCAACATTTATTCTTTTAAGGAATAAAGTGATGCTGGCTCTTTTCATAAAATAGCATCTTAGTCCTATAAGTTAGGCAGAAGAGCCAACGTCCACTTAGAAAATGATACCCATATCTTACACTCTAGCTGCCGGTTCCCTGAGGTTCACCTTCGTCTGGGAACTGACTGTTGATTACTACTGCCACTACCATGCTGCTCTCTGTTTAGCTCTCTAGGTCCCAGGTTCTTCCCTTCAAGTTTCTTCTGCTCACCCGAGATGAGGCTGTATCTTTACCAGGACCTGTCAAATGTTCAGGGCTAACCAAAGAGAATTAATCTGCAGAGAAGAACTGGCTGGCTATCACTGCTCTTCCTGCCCGTACATGGGGTCTCCTAAGGACTGACCGCAGCCTAGCACCATGCTTCATCCAAGGGGCAGAGAGCGTTCTTCCCTCCCTTTCTCAGACCATCCTCAATCTAGCCCTTAATAAGTCCTAGCCCAGACAGCATACCCACCCCCTCCAGTGTAAGGTATGCCTTTCAGGCTCCATTTCTTTATGTAGGCTCTTCGTGTCTGAGTGATGGACATTAGGTATGTCCTGTTTTTTGGTTTTTTTTTTTAAGCAAAGACCTTACCACCTACTCCTAGAGGTGTGGCTTCACTCTCTGACCCCAAAGGGACAGTCACATCAGAACATGGCCATGCAACACCATTATAAGGATAAAAGCAAGGGGCTAATTTTATTACAAGAACATACTTATCAAATGATAAATAAAATCAATCAAAGGGAGAATGTGTGACATCTTGATTTTTTTATACGTATGTAGTGCTTTAGAATTTAGACAGAATCCTGGTGTCTGTTATATCCTTTGAAATTATATCTATAACCATAAAGCAAAGATGTGGGTCTTGGATAAGGGTCTGCATTTTTGAAGCTGCTCCTAAGGGAAAAGCAAGTGTAAAAAAATAACATTTTGATCTGTTTCTCTTTCATTTAAAAATCGGTATATTTTCAAGCCCCTTGGATTAATGGTGGGTCTCTTTTAATTGACCACTTTGGAAGTCTGTGTTCAGCACAATAGAAACCATCTATATTGTTTCCAGACCTCCCCTGGCTTGAAGTGATCAACATCTGCTGATAGCCAATTATTATCATGAAACTTATTTTAGGAGATCAACATGGTAGGTTGTGGAGTTATTATGGCCAGATGTGCTGAAATGCCTATGTTCAGTAACAAAATGTTTGTTTACCTCTAGGAAGACATTGCATTTTTTTTTTCTCTCTAGACAGTTGTTCTTGACTTATAAGAAGTAACTTCATAAGGCAATTCATCTTTGTCCCTTAGAGTATACATGATAAAAGTAAACCATTTTAAGTCCATTCATGTTTCTCTTCCTCTTTTATAAAAGATGCTAAATATAATTGGATCCACTTGGATGAAATTACTGTCTGTGATTGCTCTTTGTTTATGAATCTTCTGCTTGCTCTCAGTACATGGAAAAGTGCTCATCTATATGCCAAAATTTGATTAAACTTTGGCATCTGAAATTTGGTATGCTGTTCAAGACTCTTAAACCATTGGCATTGATTGAATGACATTTCTTATAGAATGTCTGTTTGGAACAGCACAGAGAAATGAATGTTACATAAAGAAACAAAAACTTTTGTACACAGTCAATAGTTTAGTGGTTACCTGAGGGTAAGGGCGGAGGGGGTGGGGGTGGGTGGGAGGGGCATCAAATATATGGCGATGGAAAGAGACCTGGCTCTGGGGGGTGAGCACATGGTGCAATACATAGACGATGCCATGTAGAATGGTACACCTGAAACCTATGTAATTTTTACCAACCAATGTCACCCCAATAAATTTAACAATACAAGACAATAAATTAATGTTACAGATACTCATACATCATACATAATTTTGATATAACTGTTCTTTACCTAATTCAGGTAACTCATCCTGGACAAAGAAGAGAAACTATGTTAATGGCATTACTTACAGTTCAATGCGAGTCGCTCTTTCTGTGGAGGACAAATCTAAAAATGTTTACGTGTATTTGGGAGGAGGGAGCATTATTTGACTATCCCATAGCAGGTCCTTTTCCAGTTGTCATACAAATGTCATTTGCTTTTTAGAGAAGCCACTTAGCTTTGTTAAATGTCCATTTAATAAATGACAATACTTAAATTTAGAGATGTTAGGCAATCTTCAGAAAGTTAGGCAGCTGGTAAGTTGTTGTGAAGTGGACAATAACGAATACATCTTAGCGCAGGCTGGGACACATGGACAGAAAGGCTGGCAGGTCACAGCGTCCCCTATTCTTTCAGCATTCCATGTAGTCACGCTTGTACCTTGCACAACTGGATACATAGTGGGTGGTGCGGAGAGCATCTTCATCATTCCTTTTCCTTTCTTTCCATAGGGACTTGAGAAGCCACAGGTTGTCTCTGAGCTATTGAACCAGGATTCCTTGTTCTGTGCTCATTATAGCTAAGTTACACTGAGTAATAGGAAGAAACAGGAAGAAGGGTTGTGAATATCAGTCATAAGTATGTTTAACTTCCATCTTCTTTTACTATTGAAATCTTAGCCATTTTTGAATGTCAAGCTTTATGTTCCACTTCTTCTTTCACTAATTCATTAATCTATGCATTCATCTTTTATATGATTATGTCCAAAAATAATAGCTAGATTTATTAGGGGCTTTAATGTGGTAAGCCCTACTCTAAAAGCTATTAACTCATTTAATACTTCAAGATAACCTATGAGGTACGCACTTATATAATCCCCACTTTACTACTAAGAAAGAGAAAAATACCACAGGAGGGAGAGGTTAAGAGACTTATCAAAGGTTACATAACTAGCAATTGACAGAGGTGGGAAGAAAGAAAAGAAAGAAGCAGATTTTCTTTTATCACTTACTTAGATAAACAGTGATAGGTTTTGAGAAACTTCTGATCTTTGTCACCAAAGGAAGGTTATGAATATACCCAAAGTAGGTAACTTGCAGATTATTTTACCAAATGGTCCACAATCTTAACATATCTCTAAAGATTACAAATGATGAAGCTTTCTTTTACTCTTGATTTCTATCACACAGGTGAAATAGCTTCTAGGCTATAATGTGTTTGCTTCAGAAACACGAATCTGACTCAGATTGTAGTGGGAAACTGGAGAGTCCAATGCAGGCGCTGCATCGTTTTTAAAAGCATTTTACACGGTGTTTCCTTGGAAGTGGGTATGACCAGACATCAATCACAGCGTGTGGGTAGTCACGTTAAGATAGATTGCCTATTCACGGCAGATTACATGTTTCAATTACAGCAGCTCTGGTTTGCAGCACAGAGCATGTTGTCCTGAAGGGTAGTGGGTCAGCCAAAATCCTGGCATCAAACTGGGCAGAATTCTCCTCAGGGGATTGACTCAGACAGTTACCCTGAGAGTTAGAATAAGAATTGGAAATGTCATGATTTCTAAAGTTCTTTAAAACATTTTTTTTTAATGCAACTACACTGTTAAAGATACAATTCGTTTTTGCTAGTACTGCATAAACCTTCTTGAGACAGAAGTTGGCATTCTATAGGTGGCAGGACGTCAGTGGTGGCTGTGAAAAGCGGATCCCTGGGCCATGTGAGGGACATCCCAGGAAAATGGTTTCTGCAGGACCCCTTCACGCGGAGGGGCCCTCAGGGCCCGGCGCTGTATCCCATCTGGAAGGATGCACTAAGTGCTTTCAACAGATATTTGTTTAAGCTCCTTTAATGTGCCAGGAACCATATTTGTGAGCCACAAACATCGTATTTTATCAAATAATAGGTTCTATCAATGGTAACCTGCCCTGATAGTAGGTATCCCTTCAAAAACCAGGCAATAAAAAGGTGCTATCAATTAAACTGTACCTTAGATTTGTACCTATTGAAACAGCTCTTTATAGTTAACTAGCTATAGAGTTGGTTGTTATATAACTCTTCTGCACATAGCAAAAAATAAAATCTAAAGAAAATATTTTTTGTTCAAGTATTCCTAAAGATGGTCACTTTTTGGTCATTTGTCATCTTAGACTGTTTAGTGTCAGTGTTTGTCCACACAGTATTGTCCTCTGTGCCAGAAAGAACATTAGTGATGCAGCATTTCCTTACAAAGAATCCAAAGAACTCTTGATAGACCAAAAGCTTTTGGTGCTAAGCAATTAAACTGACTAGTGACTTTGCAATTACGTAGAACTATATTATTTTGATTCCTGGATGTTGCTAAACAAATCTGGTTCATATTATTTCTTATGTTACTCCCACTCTCACCAACACACACAAGCACATTTGCACACATACTTGTTTCTTAAGCTTGAAAACAATGCTTCGCTACTGTTTCCAGCCACTAGCATTCATTCTGCAACCTTGGACGCCATTGCTTTTAATGCTTATACACACACTGGCAACAAACACGATGGCAGGGTGATGATGACTGATACCCGAATGGCAGTGATTGCAAGAAGGTTTAGATGGGGAAGCCGGAATGGCTCAGCGGGTTAAGTGCTCGCTTTGCAGCCCTGGGGACAAGGATCAAATCCAGGCCCCGGCCCGTGTGGACCCATATGCTGAACTGGGGTGTGCCCCCAGGTCAGTTCTTGCTGGGGCCCATATGCCTAGTACTTGCCCTGTGCATCCCTCGCTCACCTGTGGTATGAAACTATATCAAAGACTAATGATGTACAACTATGGAGACAGCTTTGGGCCCTCCCTCTTGTCTCTGTCAAAAACAAACAAACAAAAAACAATAAAAAATAGATCTTTAAAGAGTATATGAGTAGAAACTCTTTCTTTACATTGTGTTGACAGAACACCCATGAGGATTTTCTTTTTTAATTTATTTATTGTTAAATTTAATGGGGTGACATTGATTGGTAACAATTAGATAGTTTCCCCATGTACAAGTCCACATCACATCACCCATGCATCGCATTATGTGCCCAGCTCCCAGAATCAG
>PVKE010017958.1:0-30139 GCA_004027555.1 Craseonycteris thonglongyai
ACTCAAAGGAGCGGTCCCAGCTAAGCTGTTTCTGCACTCTTGATCCAAGAAATGAGTAGATAACAAATGTATGTTGCTCTTAACTGCTATGCTTGTGGTAATTTATTATGCAGCAATAGAAAACAAATACACTATCATTTTTTAATTGTTTCCTTGAAGACAAGTTATGTCGCTCATTGCTAAAGATTTACTCTATAAGTTTATAGAAAACCTGGTGTGAAGTTTCTAAACTGAACTGTCTGGCTGATTTTGCAATTATATTAATCATGCCTAAAAAATAATTAGTAATCTTGTTAAATGTATGAGAGTAAAGTCAACATGATTAAGAAATCAAAGTACTATCCTACCTAGTGCCCATCTTGAAACTCAGTTAGTGGTACTTTTGACTAGGGGTGGTATTATTGAAACTCAAAATGTCATAGCCACATTGGAAGAGAAGCATCTATTAGTCCCTTAGAAAACACAACTCTATTAAACCCTGCTGTCTTCAAGACCTAAGCATTCCTACATGAATAGCTTTTAAAGGTTAATTAAAAGCTGTGAGTGATAAAAATTTATAAGCTTCTGCTTATAATTTTTTAATGGCACCATTTCCGACCTTTTGATTGTGATCCCGTGGTGAGCCATTCAGGCCCCAGCTGTATACCACTTTTATTAACTCAACGAGGAACTCAACAGACCAGAGTGTCCTTTGCTGTTCCAGGACAGATTTCCTGAAGATTTGCTCTGGTGAGAACAATTTGCTCAATCTGCTAGTTGGTTTTCTCTTGTCAATGTGACATCTTCTTGTTGGAGGTTCATAATCTATGTTAGCATTTCATAAACATCTAAAAGTTCCACACCTAAGAAAAATAAATTAGCTTTAAAAACCTAGCATCACTTGTACTTATTTGCCCTCAGAAGCTTTTTTTTAAATACCTTTCTGAATACCTTTCATCTGAATAATTTCTGGAGAAAAAGGTGTAAAAAAATAGTAAACATCAATTTTCAGTCTTTCAAAGCAATACTTCCAGTAGCTGTAGAAGTTGAAATTTGAAGTAACAAATCTATTACATAACAAAATTATGTCAGAGGCCTAAAACTAAATGTTTACATGGAATAATTTTATTATAAACATTTTAGAGATTAAATAGTGATATGTCTAGATATAAACTTGGACATGTTAAACTTGTTACAGGTAGTTTTTAAGCCTCAACTTTAGACTAAGATGGAACAAAAACAATCCTAGCAAGAAGCAATAATTACATACCAATATATTAGCATTGTCAATCTGAATAACTTACTGGAATAACAGTAAACGATATTCTTTTGAATTTTTAATACAGTGAAATTGCCTTCTGTCTTCAATTTTTATTTTCATTCATTAACTATGATACTGAAATGTTGTGTTAGCACACACTAACCCAGCTGCAGTGATCTCTTCGCGTTTTCATAAACATAAGAAGCACTTCCCACCTTAACATTAACTGTCCTTCTGACTGAAGTTTCCTTTCTCCAGTTGTCTAAATGTCTAGCTCTTTTCCTTTATACAGATATTTGCCCACATGTCACAATATCAGAAAGCTCTTTCCTGGCTACCATCTATAAAAAGAGCACATCATTAGCCTCACTTCCAATAAAATCATTAATTTGTCTTCTATATATTTTTTAAAACTTAGTAGTACTGACATGGAGTATATCTGTCTATCTACTTATCAACTATTTACCCAACTAGAATATGGGCTCACTGGCAGCAGATATCATTCTGTCCTATTTACTGTGGAACCCAAAATCTAGAATAGTACATAATTCTCAGGAGGCATGAAATAAATAGCACATGAATTAATGAAATAACAGATGTTTTTCCTTCAGCATAAAATGGCAAACAATTGTTTAAGGCAAATTTAACATGTGAGGATCAATGTAATTCCTATATTAATACACTATATATATATATATATATATATATATATATGCATGATCATCTCAATAGATGAAAAAAAGTATTTGACATAATCTAACATCTTTTCCTAATAAAAACTCTTAGCAAACTAAAATAGAAAGAAAATTTTTTAACCTGTTCTTTGTATCTACAAAAATCCTACAACTAATGTCATGCTTAATGGTAAAACACTGGATGCTTTTCTCTTAGGTTGGAAGCAAAGCAAGGGTGTCCACTACCAACACATATAAACATTGTATTAGAAGTTTTGGTCAATACAAAAGGCCAAAAATATTAATAAAAAGCATATAAATTAGAAAAAGAGTAAGTAAAACAGTCTTTATTCACAGATGACAATTATCTATATAGAGCATTATATGAAAACTATTAAAATATTACTAGAAATAAGATGTGAGTTTAGCAAGTTTGCAGGGTAAAAATTCAACTTCACAAAATCAACTATATTTCTATAAACTAGGAATTAACAATTGGAAATTGCTGGGGTTGATGGATACATCATTATTTTCATTCTGTTGGTGGTTTCACTGGTATGTGACATATGCCAAAATGTATCAAATCATACAATTCAAATATATAAAGTTTATTGTATACGTTTTATAGTTTCAGAAAGTTATTAAAAGAAAAAGAGAGCACAGCAAATTCAGACAGACAAGAGATATAATAAAATTGCTTTCTGCTTGCTTGTACCAAGTTGACCTCATTCAATAAGCTGGTTCTATTTACTTATGGGTTTGTGTGAGATAGAATGAGAATTACTTATTTGACTAATTTGTAAACCAGCCTTTTTGTTCTAAACGATTCCCAGTCAGAAAAAGTTTATGGTTTTAGGATTTCTTGCCTTAACTATCTTCTCCTCCTCAAAGAAATTCATTATAAGTTTGTTTGGGTTATTAATAGTAATCTCAAAAGGAAGTTGCCTAGGAATGTCAATCATAATTCCTGATCCTAGCCGACTAGTCACTGAATTCAAGAAATAGAGGTGGATGTTTCCAACTTTAAGTTTATCATTTAACCACACATAGGGTCTAGTTATAGTGCTATTTGCTTCCAACACAGATTTCACAATGGCTTAAGCTCCAGCTTTGCTTTCTTTAATGGTGGTTACGTGATAATGAGCAATGAAACAATGATGCCCAAACCAGTATCTCAGCTTCCTCACATTCAACAGCCTTCAAAACATATGCACTTCCATGTTTTCTAAAATAGAAGATGCTTAAAAAACAGTGTTTATATTTTTCTTCCAACATTTTGTTCTCCTCTGGCTTCCGTACTTTTAAGTGACTAATTACAAAGCCATAGCATATACTAGGTGTATAGTGTGATGAGAAAGAGAAATGATAAATTATTTTCAGGTCATCAAAGAAAACTTCAGTGAATATGCCTAAACTCTGTTTTGCAGGAAGAGGAATTGTCCAGGTGCACAGGAAGGTTCATCCCAAAACAGAGAAAACTACACAAATCAGTGTCTGAAACAGAACCAGTGACTTGGTGCTTTGAGGAACTGCAAGGAATTCAGTAAGGCTGTTGTACAGCATAGGATCTGTATGTAGGAAGAGGACAGAGTCCTGAGAAAAGGAGGCAGTGCGTTTTTGTAGTCTACTTTAAAGTAATGCAGTATAGATAGGGAGATAAATATATTTATGTACAATTTACTATATATCTACACTCTTGGGTAGTTTGTTAACATTTGGAAGAACTCCTCTGGGATTGCATATAGGAGATTATTGTAGAGTGCTCTCAGAAACCATGGCTGAGAGAAGGCACGCCTGTGATGCAATTGCAACAGAACCCTTATTCTCTCCTACAGGGAGCTCTGGATCTGGGTTATGCTTTAAAGTTATCTGAACTCAGGCAAGCCTGCTGGGCCAGGCACGTGTGCGTGTATGGGCCAGCTGCCTCTGGGGATAGGGTCGGTGTTTGGTCACATGGCACTACTGCACTTTGCTGCAGTTTGGTTTCTCCAGGAAGAAAACACTGAAATTGAGTGAGAAGTCCAGATTACTTTTTCCAAGAGGCAGACACTGAGACTTTGGGGAGTGCACAAAATTCATTAGGGTGTAACACCTGTGGGAGAAAAGAGGTAGAAGCCTCCTTGGGCAGGGGAGCTGCCAGATCACCATGCAAAGCTGATGTGTTGTCTGCCAGCCCAGCAGGGAGTTCCAGGGAGACTATTAATTACAGAGTTCAGTGCTGGGTACACATGGCCATTATGCCACCACCTTACTCAGTTCTTGTTCCAGAGCCACCATGAAAGAAGAGCACCTCGGTCTAAAAACTGAGGCAGGAGAAAACTAAAAGAGCTGACAGCTGGAGGTTATCCATAAACTTGCTGCTGGACAGCCAGTGCCTTCTTGAAGAAAGAGCTGAGCTCCACACCTCCTAGTGCGCTTTGTTGTTGTTGTTGTTGTTGTTGTAGACATTTACCATGTCTGCCTCATTGTCTTCTAAGATTCATGGTTTGGTTATGAAACCTTAACCCTCTGTGTCTTATGTCATCTCTAGGTCTGATGTGGGGTACGTACAAAAAACATCCATCATTTGCTAACCATTTCTTGAAGTTTCTTCCAGGGCTGGAATTCTACATATTCTGTTATTTAGGTTTCCCTGAAATATCTAATGCAAATGCCAAATGAACACATAATGAAGTCACTATTTTAAATCTCCAAATATTGCACACACAGGTACCTCTGAGGTTATTAGCACTGTTAACTAAGACCAGCTTTTGTGTTTCCAGTTCTTCCTAGTGGAGAAAAACAACTGCCTCTAAGTTAATGTTGAATTTTAAAATATATACAGTTGACCTTTGAACAACCTGGGTGTTAGGGTTACCAACCCCCACATAGTAAGAAATCTGCATACAACTTTTGACTTCCCCAAGACCTAATTATATTGGGCCCCTCATATCCAGATATTCAACCATAGAGAACAGTAGTGGCCATCCAAGGTTGTGAATCTGCAGTTGGGAATGTGAAAATAGTTTTGCACCTGTGGTTGGTTGAAGCTGCAGATGCAGAACCTGGGATACAAAAAGCTGATTGTACTTATTAAACAGGGTGTGTTTAAGTGGACTTGCGTTAAGTGTCATTTAAGGGTCAAATATACTCATTCTAAAATACTATTAAGTATGTTTTAGGTTTTAAATTATATTTTATTTATTTCCATTGTGACAAAAAGAATTATTATAAGGAAATCAGTTCAGTTCCATTGAAAATAAAGGTGACTACATCACTAAAAAGGTAAAGTAGCCCAGTATGGATTCTGCACAATCTGATGGAGTACTTATTAAGTTCCAGGCATGGCAGGGACACAGCGAAGACTGCATTTCCACTCTTAGGAACTCAGTCCCATGAGAAATTCCAGCCATGTACACCATCACTGTAATTTAAGGTAAGCTTTTGGAATAGCAGTAAGAACAAGGTGTTATGGGAAGAAATCCACTGGACCTGGGGAGTGATGGAGTATTTCAAGATAGAAGAATAAATCAGAAAGATTGACAGAAAAGCCACTTGGAATCAGAGGCAGCAGATAGAAAGTATAAAAACAACTAGTAACGTACTCTAAAAGGACAAAGGGACACTAAATATGCAACGGGCATTAATGCTATATTGTAGAAAGCCATAGGTAGCATAGTTTACCTTTCTGTAATGCCTGATGGCTCAAAGTCGTTTAGGAGATAAGACCCACTGGTCAGTGGCATAGTAAGAATATCAGGCCTGTTCATGGTTGTCCGATCTCTGACATTAGTATTAAGGAATCGTGCCTCATCTAAGATAATTGCTGCAAATAATACTTCGGATCAATAAATGTTTTAAACTCCAGAGAAAAGTTAAAGACCCAAGAGCCAGATGCAGGAACATGAGAGCAGGGGAGCTTTGACAATGCATTCTAATCAAGAGACATTTAGGCAACCCTCTAGTGGCAAGAACAGTTAGGAAAACCCACCAGCTTCCTGAAATTAGTTCAGTTCTAATAATTTCAGGAAAGACATAGAGTAATTCAATTCCACTGATGGTTATTTGAAGAGAATTTCCCCCAGGTTTAAAAAGGTGCTGGATGTTGTTGAATCACTGTCTCTTACCTACCTTAAAGCATCCAGAAGGCCCAGTCTTAAGATTCAGAATCCAGGGCATGGGATGCAAAGAGAATTAACTTACTCCTAGGTGCGACCAGGAAGCAAAATGGCACATGTCAAAAATAAGTCATGGGATGACTCTCTCAATTCCCAAGCATTTCATACAATACACAGTCATAAAACTGTGTTCTTATTGCACACGTGAAACTACTAAAATGGTAGGAAACTGTGTTTGTATAAATCCAACTCCAAAATGAAAATGTATCCACTATTAAAATCAAATGACAGAAAGAGTAACCAGTAATTAGGTTTTTCCTTCTGTTAGGCCTAAAGAATGTGAAAATAATATTTAATCAGTTGTTTTACTAAAATTTGTAACTGTTAGAAGCAAATTCTGAATGTTTATAGAAAGAAGTTGAAGGGAATGAAGCAGTTGTGCTGTAAAATGATTTCAACCTTTGGATTACAGAAGGTTTAAGATGATGCCCTTGTTGTGTCATGTTTGAACTTAAGGGCCATTGTGAACATCAATTTTGGCTTATGAAACAAATCACCAGCCAACCCCAACCTCTATTACTTCTATATTTCCCAAAGGACTCTTCGATTTCCAAACTGAGTAGATAAATTGCAGCCTTATAGAAGCACTACAGAAATATGACAGTCTCATTTGGCGACACACCTTACAAAAGAAATTGGTCTTCAGATGGTGACTCATCCCAGTGGATCACTGAGAGGCAAAAATGCAAGAGACATCATAATCCTCCAAGTCAAACAGGAAAAGTAGTTCATTGACAATTGTCCAAACAGGAGAGCTATAGTTTCAAGACCTAACTGATACAAACTATCAAATTTTAAAAACATTGTAAACATTACATTGTCCAAAAAGCTAGTGCAAAACTGAATATTTTTGGGTTTTAATCTCTTTTTTTTTTTTTTTGTATGTTTATCAGTTGGTTTTGCTGAGTTGAATGTTATTAACTAGCATTTAAAGTTATGCTCCTTAATTCATTTAAAGTTATGTTCTTATAGGAAGGAAAGGAGCAGTAGCTAACATACAATACAACTGACTAAATAATACAATTACATCAAATTTATAATTATAATTATTAGTAAAAATGTATGCCCATCCTTTAGTATTATGTCAATCTTTGTTTCCTCAGTGCCTCATACTACACTTAGTGAACTTCAGATATTTGAGCTAAACACAAGTGAGCACTCTTGAGAGTTCATAGAGAACTGGTTAATGTCATTATTAGATATGACTATACCTGTAGTGAAGCAAGATTTAAATCATATTGTGTCGTACACTGTTATTGCCAATCCTCATCTTCCTTATTAGTAAAACCTAGATTTTGACTAGGAAAGCAACCAAAAGTGAAACAGTAAGGTTTCCAGATGGAAACCTCACTTCTCTAACCAATGGCATACGGATGCAAGTCCATAAGGAGGGTATCCTAAGTAAAAAAGAAAAACTCTCTTCTTGTTGATTTTCCCCCTTCTTCCTGCTTAGAATACAGGTGTAATAATTGGTGATGGGGCAGCCAAATTGCAACTATGAGGGTGAGAGCTTCATGCTTAGGATGGGGAAGCGAGAAGTTAGAAACAGGATAAATCCTCAATAACGTTTCAAAGCTCCTGTTCCAGTCCTTGACAGCTTACTTATAGACAGTTCTTTGGGTGAGATAGACTCACTGTAAGCTATCATTTATGTTTGCTTGAAGTAAAAAATATTACCTCCCTGTAACCTTTTCACAATGCTTTTAAGCTAACAAATTATATAAAACATACATTTTTGCCTTTATTCTATTGTAATGTCACCTCAATGGCTGATTATTGAATTGGAGTGAGTGAATAGTTAATGTTTGAAAACTTCCCTGAAGTTTCTTGCCTCTAATAAGGCTCAGAAGGAAGAATTATTTACCTATCATTTAGATTATATTTTGAATCAGATTTTCAATTCCTCTAGACCTAATTCATTACTTTGTAGTTATTGATATTGAGTTTATGAAAATGAATATACCTTCGATTTCTTCTTGCAAATCACATGTTGACTTCAAAGTCACCACCTCAGAGAATTCTTCATTCAGACTAAAAGCCACCTGTCATTTTTAACCATGTCTTATTTTAATTCTCAGCATAACCCTTATAATTCTGATTTTTTTTCTCATTTATTTATGTATTTATGTATGTGTTTGTTCATTTGCTGTTAGTATCCTCCACCTCACACTAGGAAAAGCACAGAGAATTTGCTCTATCCAGAAGTAGATTCTTAGCATGTAGGAGGAAAGTAGGCTTATTTATTGACTGGTTTCTTGGCTGACAGAATGGATGAATCAGTAGGTGCTATGAGAGAATCAAATTGTTAGATATGGTCCCTGACCTGAGGAAATTTCAAATATAAATAAGAAAATGAGAGACTCAGTGGAAAACATGAAAATGTGGAAAATACAAAACAAGGCCAACAATCAAGTGGCAAAGGACAAAGGTGCAATCAGAGATCAATGAAAACAGGCTACGACTTGGATTACTTAGTAGCTCTGTGGACCAAGCCTTCCCTCTAGATAGAGATATCAGTGACAGAGAAGCTGGAGAGGAAGGCTGCTACAAAGCGCACCGGAGCACACCATTTGTGAGAGCTTACCCAGAAGGGAAGGTTTGGTGTGTCAAACATTTGTGATATGGCAGGAAAAAACGCGAGGTGTAGTTTGAAGATTGTGGTTTTAGGATTGGCTGTGTTGAATTGGCTGATACTTGGCATTGCTGGGCCTCTGGTTTTGAAAAATGGGGATGAGAATGCTTACCTCATAATCAGGATTAAAAGGGACCGTATGAAAGCAGTTTATGAAGCATGAGTAATTACAAAAATGGCTAATGGTTCTCGAGTTCTTATTATGTATCAGACACTGGAGTAATCACTTCACACAGATGATTTCTCTTAATCCTCAGAACAACACTGAGGAAAATGCATTAGCCAGGTTTTAACATCAAAGAGGGAGCCTGAAGGGGCTGGGGTTTTGGATAAGGGAGAAGCAGCTCTCACTAAACCCTGCCTTTCTTTCACCGTTTGCTTTAATGAGGGCTCTAGCTCTCCACATTACCTTGGATTATTCCACACTTAAAAGTCAGATGATGACACCACAATGTGTACGTCCCATTCACACCAAGCATTTCTGCTGTCTTGGTAAAGAATATACATTCAAGACCTCAGAGGCACTCCCTAACATCCTTGATGAGGGACATGATTGTCTTCAAATTCACTTTACGCATCCAGCAGTTTATAATCCAAGTATATTTTGAAGCTGATAGGTTACTTCAACTGCTATCACATGCACATTTCTAAGGAAATGACAATGCTGCCAAATGCGTTCCAGAAATTTCGGGAGCCCTTGCATAGAAAGAACAGATACCATAAATTAGAAAATGCTAAATCAAATTGCAAATACGCCCAATCAGGGTGAATATAAATAGTATGGCATAGGAATTAGGAGGGTTGGCTCCAGGATTGGCACATCAGTTTAGGGCCAGGCTCTGGCACATCTTTGTTATGTGAACTTGGGGATGTTTATTCACTACATGATTCCTTATTTTCTCGTGTGTGAAATGGAAACATAAACGTGTTACTCAAGTGGTACCATGAAATTATATATATGAATCACAGCATAGTAGCTGCTCAGGGAAAGAATTGGCAATCTTTTTTTATTATTAATTTGTTAAATCTTTTAATTTTAGATGTTCTCACTTGGTACTGATGATTACAACCTTTATTATATACCCCTAGTGACAAAAGTAAGTTTATGCTATAACCTGAACACTAGAAAATACCTGAAATGTATTAGCTCTTTGGTAACTATGCTTCCAACATGAGTTGTCATGCGGTCTAAATCAAAATTACAAAAATGCTAAATATTAGAATGAGTTTTCTTAAAAATTGGTTTTCTGTGGACTACATGGTATTTCTTATTTTTTGATATGAAGTCCCTGAACAAAGATTTTACATGTGATGTGATCTCTTTACTCAGAAAATCTTAGCAAAATCTACTTTTCGATAGTAAATAGAAAATATATATTCAGTACATTTAAATAGTTCTAATCAACATGGATTCATTAAACTTTGATGCTCTCTTATTCTTTATGTAGATTTGGTTTTAGTTCTCAAGAAGGAATATTTTAGAATCATCTGAGGATACATTTCCTCATTTTCTTGAATCAATATATGCCAAAGGAGATTCTCTCTTTATCAGAAAATTTGCATAATTATTCTTCTAATCTGTGAATCTTAGTGCCTGTGGGAAAATATAAAGGACATTTTAATTTAATTGTTGTTCTAAGGAAATCACATTCATGTTCATTACTGATACTTTCCTATGGGTAATTTTAAAAGTGTAATTGATCCCTTATTTAAGCTCTAAGATTTATTTACGGTTCCTTAAAGAGAAGACTCCTAATTGAAAATTAAAACTGCAACCTAGTTACTCATTCAAATATATAATAGGGTATGCAGATGTTAATTTTGAAACTTCACTCTAGCATTGACAGAGTGAATTTCATATCCTAATTGTGATACTTGTGCTATTATATTTTTGGTAACTCAGTCCTTTTCTTCCAACTAGATTGTGAATGCTTTGAGCATGGTCCATTTAATTAATCTGTGGAACATCTACCTCTATTCACAGGTCATCTGTAACATAGCAGATCTCCACATACACTTAGGGAAGGTGAATGATTTTCATAGTATGGAAATTATAGCCCAAGAAAGCCATTTCAAAGAAGATGTCCAGTTTAATTTGATATTTGTCCATAAGTATATTCCTACAAATGGTGCAGGGCTGTCTTGATGGCATGTAGTATGTATAGTGATATGTCTCAGATTGCAATCTGGGGTGTCAAACTGGGCTGAATTTCCTGTTGTAGCACACATGCACAGTTACCTGAGCAGCTCATGGTATGAAGCTAGAAATAAAGTGCCAGAAAAAAACTGGAAAATTCACAAAATATGTGGAGATCAAACAACATGTTTCTGAACAGCCAGTAAGTCAAAGAGAAAAGGAATCAAAAGTTTCTTGAGACAAATGAAAATGTAAACATAACACATCAAAATTTATGGGATATGGCAAAAAAAAAGTTCAAAGAAGGAAGATCACGGTGATAAATACCTATATTAACTCCATAATTCTTGACTTCTTTGTCATAACTTAATATATGTGTATATAGGTATGTGTATACACATATGTATATATATATATACACACACACATACATATATATACATATACATATATATATATGTATTATCTATATGGGTTTATTTCTGCATTCTATCCTTTTCTTTTGATCTATGTATGTGTTTTTGTGCAGACACAGTATTGTACTGTTTTGATTACTATAACTTTGTAATATAGTTTGAAATCAGAAAATGTGACGCCTTCAGCTTTTTTCCTCTTTCTCAAGATTGCTTTAACTATTTGGGGTCTTTGTAGTTCCATACAAATTTTAGGATTCCTTGTTCTATTTCTGTGGAGGGAAAAAAGCCATTGGACTTTCAATAGGGATTGCATTGCATATCTAGAACACTTCAGCTGTTATGGAAATTTTAACAAAATTAACTTTTTTGATCCATGAATATGGCATATCAACCCATTTATTTGTGTATTCTTCAATTTTATCATTAATGTCGTATTTTTAATAATACACAGATCTTTCACCTCATTGGTTAAATTTATTCCTAAGTACATTATTCATTGTGATGCTATTTCATATGGGATTTTTTTAAACTGGAAATTACCAAACAACACTCCCACTTGCATTTCACAACTTTTCCATTGGATGAAAAATATCTTTAGTAGTCATGAACTCAGCTAAAAATCAGTGGTTTTATTACTACTATCAAAGAATATAGGGATATATAGTAGTCTCTATGCTGGTAGCAGAAAGAATTATCGAAAGCATTCTAACTTACTGTATCTCTGGAAAAAATTATTAGCTTCTTGATCTCCTCAGGCATTGTGAAATCTGTTATTACAGTTTTTCAAAGCTTATTTTAACCAAATATCTATATAATTTATACTGTAATTCAAATTACTCTATGCCTTTTCACTTTAGACATATCTCTGGTTACCCTAACAACTCACATTATCATGAATGAGAACATATGTTACACCTGTAATTTCAAAGTTTGTTCCTTTTTCAACAATCTTTGTTCACAGAAGTTTCATCTAGCAGTGATATTTTCTTATCAACTATTGGTGTTTTGCAGGATACAGAAACCACCTGGGAGTACCATAGAAACTTCCAGATGTATGTTGATGCTAAATATAACACTCATACCCATTAGTGTGCTCACTATATTTTTTCATCAACAGTCCAATGTACAAAATTATGGCTAGTTTAATTATCTGTGATGTGCCCAAGGAATGCAATTTTCCACTACTTATACATAAGAAAAATGCAATATTTGTAAATTTTTAAGTTCTATCCAAAAACTCCCATGGGAGAAAAACAGAGCAAAGCAGAGTGAGAGCATATTTCTGCCTCTTAAGTCCATAAGTGTAGTTACCACCAATTCCATTTGTCTTTCCTTGTCAGCCCACTTCAAAAATATATTCACATTGAGTCTCAGAGAGATTAAATATCATGCTCAAAGTTATATATCTAATAAATGGCAGATAATTGAAAATGTATGTCCTCTTAATTCAGAAACACATTTTTTTTTCTCTATGAGGAAACCTAGATGCTATCACTTTTTTTTCCTGTTACCTTTTGTATACAGAATTCAAGAGTATTTTCATTGCTCTTAAGTGTACTTTTGTTTATAAGGTGTTAATTATTTATTTCATCTTACTTATATTTAAATGAACTAAATGCCAGAGTATTGGGTTTAAGTTGGGGTTTTTTTAAAAGCATTACAGCTGTTGCTTGTTCCTTTGTTTAAATATAGTTCTATAGCATGATATTTAAAAATGAAGACTAATTAAAAACTGGATGGACAAGATAGGACATGCATGTGTCCCCATCTATAACTGTTCTCAAGTCCAAAGAGATGATTAAGGGTACTGAATTCTGTCCAGCTGACCATGTGTCCTGGAGTGACCCATAATTTAATGCACTTAAGCAATATTAGCAAGAAAGGATTAGTACATATTGATCCTCCCTAATTTAGTCTTACTTTTCTTCTTGTTCTTGCAGCTTGATGGTACTTGTCTTCAATATTTTCCTTTCCCTTTGGTTCATTTACACAAATCATATAGTCATAGATCCTGTGAATCTTTCTAAAGATTTTTTGAATCTCTGAATGTTGTTTATTTTAAAATGTACTTTGACATGATGACAGTTTCTTTGTTTGTCTTTCCCTTCAATTGCATTTGCTTCTGTGCTAATCTGCTGAAGTACAATTTGATTATGTTTTCTGATATAAAGTTGAAGGAGAAATAGATATGAGAGAAAATCATATCAGATCTTTTAGTAATCTTTACAGCTCCAGAATCATGTAAATAAGTTAAAAATATATTTTAATAAGATATTTGTTATGCTATGTTATGACTGTAGAAAACTTTCAAAACAAGAAAATATCAACTTTTATCAGAAACTCTTGATATTCATTCATACATAACTTTCAATTCATTTTAATTTTATTTTTAAAGTTTTATTATTTACATAGGAATTTTAGAAGCATTATGAAACACGCTTAAATTCCTGACTTCATTTTACAGATGTAATTCCTGAGACTTAGATTTTGCGATTGGCCCAAATTTCCACAAATCCTGAATAAATAAGGACCTAAATCTCAGAGAGCCCAATTTCCACTTACAGACTTCCTCTATAATCTTTTATCTCCTTATCAAATTAATGCACGAGGAGATGTTAGGATTGCTGAATAAAGTAGCTTCCCAATTTAAATAATTAGTAGATATACCTGTAGAGAATTTAAATAATTTAGATCCTGCTCACCCTTCCCACCATTACTATTTATCCCCCACTACTACCATTTTAAATGTATCTACTGCCTTTGAGTCTCTAGGAGTAAGACTCAAAAATTTATAACTTCACAAGCCTATCTAGATGATTCCAAGGCAGCTGTAACTGCAACAGAGAACCACCTCCATGCACAGAAGCAATGGCAACATGAATTGTCCCTATAGCACAATATGCATTATGTTGCCATCCTCCCCAATCCCACATCCCAAGGCCAGAGGTCACATTTCTAATAAATGCCCATCAATGGGCAGATATAGGAACATGTGTTTACATTGTATGAGTTGATTGAAATTGGGCCAACAAGAGAGTTTCTATAACAAATAGCCTTGCTCAGCTATATGTTATTGATCTCCAAGATAACACAGAATCCAAATTTTTGTTACAAAATCCTGATTTTTAAAAAAGATTTATTTTATTGTTTTTGACAGAGAGAGTGAGAGAAGGGGGAAAGCCCAGAACAATCTTCATAGTTGTATGTCATCAGTTTTTGAAATAGGTTCATTCCACACAGGTGAGTGGGGGGCTGCTCAGGGCAGGAACTGGGCCAGAGCCTCCCGCATGGGAGTCTCACCCCCACCAGCTGGGGGCCAAACCAGAGACCTACCACATGGGAAACTTACTCTGGGGAGAACAGAACTGGGGGCCACACCCCAATTCAGCATATGGGTCTGCATGGACTGGGGCCAGGATTCAATCCTTGGACCCCACAGCTGCAAAGCAAGGACTTAACCCACTGAGCCATCGTGTCACGCCCCCAAATCCTAATTTTTAATATTGCTCAAAAACTTTAATTCTGTGGATGACTAATTATTATATGGCTTGAGAGTTCCGTGGGCTGTGGCTTATAATAGATGCTCTTGGCCTGAGAGATCCCTGCACCCCCATGTTCATTGCCGCATTATTCACAATAGCCAAGGTATAAAAACAACCTGTGTTCATCAACAAATGTATAGATATAGAAGATATTTGTGTGTGTGTGTGTGTGTGTGTGTGTGTAAGATGATTAGATAGATGATTGATAGATAGATAAACAGTAGACTGTTAACCAGCACCCCTACTGAATAAATGTAGTATATTTTCTTCAATTTTTTTGCTGATTACTTGTGAGTATAGGTTGCTTGAGTTCTAGTTATTAGAGAGTCTACTGTGTGTAATGGTATATTATTCGGACATGAAAAAGATGGGAATCCTGCCATTTGCAACTACTTGGATGGGACTTGAGGGCATTATCCTAAATGCAATGAGCCAGACAAATAAAGACAAATATGCAAGGTGTCACTTATATGTAGAATCTTTTTTAAAAATTTAAATTTAAAAATTTTAAAAGGTGAAACATAGGAATAGACAGCAAAAAAGTGGTTGCAAAGGGTTGGTGAATAGGGAAAATAAGGAGAATATTCTTTTAAAAAATTACTTTGAAAAATCTACTCCTGCCATTTAATAAAAGTGAGGTTGTTGAAGCACTGAGAACCTGAGGGAAGCAGTTTCAGAATATAGGGTAACGTGTTCCGAGGTGTGCCCACACACAGAATTCTGAAGAAGGCATCTTCTCTGGTTTACTTACTCATAAAAGTGTGCACATGTTAAGCACAGCAGTTATTGTGTGAGCAGAATTCTGTGGGTACAAAAATAGATTTAACATTTATGTATTGTTAGAGAGAACCAGTCAGACAGTAGTTATAGCAGTAAAAACAGAAGAAAAGATAGCTCAGTATAGGACTGGACTCAATTCCAAATTCAACAAGTGAAAATGAGGATTTATAGCCAAGAAACAGAGTAAGGGGTCAGTGGCTGGAAAATAATAAGAGGAGACATTAAGGATAAGGGGGAATTCTTGCTAAATTTACCTAACAGGATTCTTGCTGCAGGCAGGCCGGGTAACCAGGTTAGATGGTGTTGCTGTGTTTGGATAATGTGAGAGCTGAAGGGACATTTTCTCACAGTAAAAATGACAGTGCATTTTAGAATATCAAAAATTTGTCCATTGTTTCAAATTCAACTAAACCCATACTTTCCCTTTTTGCTATTGACTTTTATTAATAGTATTGTCAATGAGTTGTAACCTACATAAAATTATAAATACCTTGTCCCATATACTAACACGTCTACCAGTTTACCTAAATTGTTCTTGGGTAGTGTGCTTAGCATGTGATCTAAAATGCACCTATATGAGAATCATCTACAGGAGACTCATTAAAAAGTCAGCTTGCTGGTCCTTATAGAGTGACTGGTAGCGGTGCTCAAGAATATATATTTTAATAAGAATTCAAGCCTGTTATTATGCATAATAAAGTGTGAGAACTATTCAACTATAGAGTAGAATAAATATTAGTTAGATTTCAGATAAGACATAGAGACTAAAATTCATTGATATGCACTATGTTCTTTATATGGTCTATACACCCAGGCTCATATAAATAACAAAACTTGACAATGAGACCAATAGTATTTTTGTTTTTGTTTTGTTTTTTTATTGTTGTTGGTTTTTTGTTTTTCTTTAACAGTCACTATGATTAAATCAGAGAGGACTAAATCAGGCACTCAAATCCCCACATCTGGGAAATGTTGAAGCTGATAAGGGATGTATGTAGCTGACACTAACACCGAAGACCTGTCCTGACTTGACCAGGCTACCTCCTTGCCCCTTGCTCTTCTTTCTTGACTTATTTCATGAGAACCTCTCATACATAAAAGAACTTTCTCAATGTTGAGAGTTTTAATTTAGATTGGAAATACTGTAGTGCATATAGCTGAATTGATCCCTGACCTCAGGAAAATATCAGATATGTTACCCAGATTATTATTTCTTTATGAACAGTGGTTAATATTGTACAGCTTCAACCTGTCTCTCTCCCAATAAGAAGTCCCCACAACTATCTGAGTCAGCTGACTTCTCCCACTCTTGCCCTATAATTCTGACAGGTGGGTTAAAAAACAGTAAGGTAGAGAATTCTGATTTCTTCAACATCTGATGTTATCCACATTCTTTTATCACTTGAGGAAAGTATGCTGCCTTGACTGTTTTAATGTGTTGAATTAAGTGACCATTTTAATGATAAGAAGTCTTTTATTATGAATCTTAACTATTCAGGCATTGAACCAGACACAAAGAACTCATGAGAAACCTCACTATCCAGATGGCCCAGGAGGCATTAAATAAATAATTACAGTACTATGGATTACATATACATATCTCTGAAGAGAAGTATGCGAAGAGATGAACTCTGTCTGGGGAATTGGTGAATAAATACTTCACACAGAAAAGATATTTGTGCTAAGATATCACAGAGCAGAGGAACAAAGGCCATTCTAAGGAGAATATCATTATTCAGACAGAAACCTATAATTGTATAGTGCTTGCCTTTATGTATGTGTCTCAGATCTTTTATATTATATCTTATTCACACAGCCCATTGGAAAACCAGATAAGTAACTATATCTGATGTCTTTTTAGGGTCCCAAAGACAAAGCTATCTTTTTTGCTTAGTTGATTTAATCAATTATCAGAGTTATTCAGATTTTCAAGAAGCCATTATTCCTGTGGTGAGCACTAAATCTATGTAACTCCTTTCATAGCATTTAATCACACCAGAAAACTTTGAATTAGAATCTGAGAAGTATTAATGTTTCTTTTGGGACAATTAAAAAATAATATTAATAATATTGGGGGATTTTTTTCCTCATAATGTTTTGAGAAAAATCGTAGTGTTCAACCTGAAACAGGAGCTTAAAAATATATGGTCTCTTGAGAGTTTATTCATTCATAAAGAAAGCTATGAGCTTTATGTCAAACTCTTATACTTTCATTAAAAGGAGATGTAGGGAAGCTGGGATGGCTCAGTGGGTAAGTGCTCACTTTGCAGCCCCGGGGACCAAGGATAGAATCCTGGCCCCAGCCCATGTGGACCCATATGATGAACTGGGGTGTGCCCCCAGTTCAGTTCTTGCCAGGGCCTATGCGGGAGGCTCACAGCATTTTGGAGTTTTCGGTCAAATCTTGAACATTGCACCAGCATACTATGGGCATTTGTTTCCCAGTTTCCTCTGAATTACCTCATTTCTATTTGGTATGGATACCCCTATTCTTTCAGCAGCAGTTGTAATTGCCTCCTCTTTTTAAGACAATATTTTCTGAACCACATACTGGTGTTACTATTTAAATTAGAAAAATGTCTCAGTTTTAGCACTTCTACACATTGATTTGTAACTCTATCTCAACTCCTAATGGCTAGCTCCACGATTTATAAATACTTAAACTATTATTCCATAGAAGTATGGAAAATGATTTCATCTAAGTGAGACCAGAAAATGGGAAAATATATTCTCAAGAGAAAATAATTCTTTAAGATGATCCACTCACTCTTGTTTTGGAGGGAATAATGTTATAGCATATTACAAATTCAGAAACACTGAACTTCTATTTTGAAAAAGCATGTTCATCTACAAAATATCTGACTTTCAAGTTTTTTCATTATATTTTCCCATAGCACAGGTTTTAATATAATCTCAGTGATATGAAGTGAGGGAGGAACTAGGCATGTAGACCCATCATCAGGAAAGCTAAGAGCCAAAGAATATTCTTAAACAACTTGAAATCTGATCTGTAAAGATATAGTAAGACAGAATGCAACAGTGATAATATATTTCTTAATTTGCTTTCCTCCTCATGATATCTGCCTTATGCTGGGCAACATATAGCAAATTTATCCAAAGTCCTGCCCTCACTATTTCTCAACACACTCTGGGCATCCACTTCACTCCATTTTATTAACTCATTCTTTACTCACATTTAAATCATCAACCAGGGCTACTATATATAATTATAACAACACTCCAGCTTCTCATTCTCAAGCTGTAAAATCTCAGCTCCCCATTCGTCTGGCCGCCTTACTTTCACTATGGCCCCACAGGGATCTCAAGTCCTGGGACTCCAATTTGTTTCCAAATCATTATGAGCCTTTTTCCTGACTACTTCCTCTCTGTGTGTCATTTTAACAGCTTCTTGGCTAACAATGTGCACATGCTCACTCATTTGTCCTTCTGATGCAAAAGGGGAAATCTCAAGCATTTTCCAACTTACAAAGCCACACTTTAGATTGGTATTTCCGGGAAAAAAATTGGGTTGTAATACAAAGGTTGCCTGTTTTTGGCGCTATACAGCTTCCTTTCAAATCAGACTCTGTTCTTCAGTTAGTCAGAATATCTGAATCAGTTAGCATTTATTGGTGGCAACAGGGCTTGCATTCATTATATGTAACAACTGGCCAATTGGAACAGACACCATATTTTAAGTTTATTTATTTTATAAATCTTTGACAGAGAGAGACAGAGAGACAGAAAGGCAGAGAGACAGAGACAGACAGAACTGAACTGGGGGAGCTCCCAGTTCAGCATATGGTTCCGCACGGACCAGGGCTGGGATTCGATCCTCGGTCCCCAGTGCTGCAAAGTGAGCACTTTACCCACTGAGCCATCCCGGTTTCCCCCAGACACCATATTTTAAAATGTCAGTTGTTAAAACCAACCACTATCAGCTCTTAATGCAAGCAATAGAAAATGACGGGAGAAAGGAAAAGGAGGAGACAAAAAAAGAAAGAAAAAGAAAATGAAGGGAAAATAAGGTGGCTCACTGCCATGGGAGGAAACATGGACTGAATGACACAGCCTTTGAAAAATAAGAATAAAGGCAGATCTAAGAATCTTAGCATCAAAACATCTTCCATCGTCTCAATTAGTACTGATGTCAAATAACTTAGCTCTACTTTCTGCCTCTGTATATCTTCTCTCAATTCTAAAATTTCCCAGGTAGTAGAATCTGATTAGCACAGGCTGGACATGCTTCTCCCATCCACATGCTATGAACCCATCACCACCGCCAGCAAGCTGGATTCTGTGATTGGCCTAGCCTCAGTCATAGGCCTACTTCCACAACCAGGCAGGTGGAGAGATTGCCAGAGGTAAAGAAATGAGCAGACAAAAGCAAGAACCACTATAACATGCTTTGCTGTCACTGAAAATTTCTCCTCTTGATGACATAAGGAGCCCTGTCCTTAGCATTATATGTAAAGAGAACATCTTTGTCTCAGTCACAGAATTCAAATAAAACTATGAGCAAAAACTTTTTACATCCTCCTTCAATTACTTTCCAGGTTCCCTTTCCCCTATTTTTTCTTCTAGCTCTATTGCCTTCCTATTGAAGTTGAGATGGAAATATTGGTACTTTGCAGTGTATGTCCTTATTCTTTAATATTATTATTGTTATTACTCTGAAAACCTCTCCTTACAATCTCATTCAGGTCCTTGGTGTCAGTTTCCATGTATACGCTGACCTCTCAAATTGCAGCACAGACTGAGCCCTTGAGACTCAGACTTGTAAATCCAACCACCCATCTGACAGTTCCCTTGAGGTAATGTGGGAAAATTGTCAACAGAAAACTAATATTTCAAAATGAAATCCATCATCCCTCTTTCTCTTTCTGTCATTCCACTTCTCTGTATCGTTCTAGCCTCCTGTATGGCATCATTATCTGAAGGAAATCCAGTTCTGAAATCTTGGAATATTCTAGACAAAACCCTTCTGCTAATCTTCCATATATAATCTAGGAGCAAGCCATGGCAGTTCTCACTGCTATTGTCCCCATATAAATATTTATCATTACTCCTTAACACCTCCCTGATTCCAGCCTCAACCACCTCCAATATAGCTTCCAAACACTGCTAGAATAAACTGCAGTGCAAAGTTGGTCATGTCCCTTTAAAGGCTACCTACAGAATGACATCCAGACTCCTTCACATGCCAGGTAAGATCCTCCAAAATCTATCATCTCCCTATCAAGCCTCATCTTGCCACCCCTATAGGCAAACCAACAACACCAGCTATACCAAACACTTCTGTCTGTAGAACATGGCACGAACCATCTTCTCTGTGCCTTGTCCAAACACCTGCCCTATAGAAACCATGACTATAAGAAAATATATGTAGTTCTATACTACCAAGCTTGGGGTTATGTAATACACAGCAATTTCTAATTGGAGCAGGTACTTTTCTGATTTATGATTTTCCCATGATGAAAATCTCCAGCATTACTGAATCTTATACTTTTTCCTTTTGGGGGGTTATTCTGTTAAATCATAGAAAATACGTGAAATTGAGAAAATACCTGTGTTCAAAAAATATTGATTTCTCTTGTTTACTTTTGTGACCTTGGGCAATTTTCTCTTTGTGAAATGTGGATAATTCCCACTTTGTAAATAGTTGTGAAGCTTAATACAGTGAATAGGGGTAAAGTTCATAGTCTCAGATGAAGTCAGAAGTTATAAACCAGGGCCTATGCTTTTCTATGGTGATTAGCAATAAACCTCTCAAAAGAAATAGGTAAGAGATTGAAATATAAGGCACCAGCATTTGAATATTGTACTATTGTATACTTGGAAAACCCAAGAGAATTAAGTGAAGAATTAATTAAAGCAGTAAGAAAGAGTATACGGTATAATAGCTAGCTACAAAATTAATAGAAGATTCAATAGCTTTCTTATATTCTGAGAATAATCAACTTGAAAACGTAGTAGAAAAAGAGCTCAGCAACTAAACATAAAATACCCAAGATTACAATTAACGTGAAATGTATGTGATTATTCAAGAAAGCAATACAATTCAGCTAATGTATATCAAATAAAACTTTAATCTGTGGCGTCCAGCAATGACTCATTGTTTCAATGAGTATGAGTACCTTTCCTGTAAGACCTAAGGGATTCTGGGGTGAGGAGAAGCAGAGTTTGCCACCCCAAAGTATGCCTATTGGGATATTATTTTCAGCTGGTTATTTTCAAGATGTGAAACACTCAGAAAAACCTTTGACTTTTCCCCTAACTGCTTAAAAGAATTTAGCTAGAGGATCTGCTCCAGGAAGGGAAACATCATCATAGATAACACAGGGAGGAACCTAACAAGGCCATTTGATCAAAGTTCTCTCTCTGTCCCATTGTTAAAGATGGTCCAGCAAATACTTATTTTCCAAACATTCGCTTTTCCATCTCCATGTAACTTGCTTTCCTTCCAGTTGAACTTCCAAACCGTAACCAATCCCCGCTTCTCCTTAGCTCAAGATGGTACATAAGCCCTAATTGTCCAATCTGTCCTCAGGTCCCAAATTCTTAAGGAACCCCTGCTGATACATACATAATAAATTTAGTCATTTTCTCCCTACAATCTGTCTCATGCTAATTTGATTATTATTCCAGCCAGAACTTAGAGGTGATAGGAGCATTATTTTTCCTTTCTTACAAGAATACAATAAAGATGGCATTATAGCCTCTTACAAAGCCACCTTGAGTCTTTTCTCCCAAAGTGGGGGGTTGTGTAGCTTCGTTCAGTGAGGAGGGATAAGGGTCACTGTATTTTACAGTGAGGGCAGATGCAGGGAAACTTCAATGCATGAAAATTTAATGTGGAAACCAATTAAAAGGCTCCTGTAGGCCATTTCTTACTCGAGATCAAAGGAAATCTGGGCACTTATCAACTCAAATGACTAGAGCCAGTGATTAGAAAAGTATAAAGTTCTAGCTTTCAATAAATTACTAAGGCCATGTTTAAAGATATGTAAGTAGTCTTTTTTAAAAAAATGTAAAGTTCAGGAGAGAAGAACCCAAGCAAATAAAAAAGGGTAGTATTATTTAGACCTGTAGAAGAAAAGCATGTATCTGTTTAGGGAATGCTGGATTCATTTTTAATTGTCTTCAACGGGTTATGTTTGGTTTAATGATATGATTTTATTATCATGGTAATAAGTTCTAGTGGATGCATTATAAATAAACATCTTTTATTTAACTTTCTAGAGGAAAGTTTGCCCTCCTCTTTTTCTCCCTTCATTCTTACTAGCTGGAAAACTCATTTCACATACATGAAAGAGAAATAAACTTTTATTTTATTTAAGCATTGTTATTTTGACTATTTACTGTTACTCAAGCTAACCTAGTACCAACTAAAATAAAACTTAAGAAGTAGATTGATACTGATAATGCTACCCTCATGTTAGGTAACAGAAATTATATGAAAGCAAATGATTTTTAAATTTTATTATTAGGGTATTATTTTAGATTCCACAATTCTCCGTTTGAGGGGGAGGGATATCTAAATTGCTTGAATGTATAAGTTACTGCTGATATGACTCAGTTAGTAATTATAACAACATGGTCGGAAACAACATTTTAAATAACTATTGCAGTGCATGCTTCCTGCATTCTTAAAAATCTTTAATCTTCACACAGGATAAGAACAACAAATGGGCTAGATGAAACTCATGATTTGCTAAGCACAGTTAATAAGGTAGTAGCTTATAAAGACAGAAAAACTCTTAAGATATGTTAGATATAATTGACAAATAAGTTAACTTAATAAACATGTAAGGCATAGATATAGTAAATAAAATGTGTCAAACTCAGATAAAAATGGTTGCAAGGAAATAGAGGTACTTAATAGTTATGATAGATGAAGAGAAGTCTAGAAAGGAGTGTTTGGATGTTATTTAATCCTCAAGTTGTTTCCCATTTTGTACAATTATACTTGATAGCTCAGTTGTACTGACTTGTTATTTTATTTTATTTTATTTTATTTATTTATTTATTTATTTATTTATTTATTTATTTTGGAGAGAAAGAGTAAAAACTTCAAATATAAACAAGATTACACATTCTGAGATCATTGTCTAGTGAAATGTCCACAAGTACCTTTGGAATTTTCTCAGCCACTCTTTTGGAAAGCCTCCCTCGCCCCCTGACCTTCATGCCTACATTCTGTAGTTGGTTTATATTTTGTCACTGCCCAGTAACATACTGGGCAGTGCATGCCATTTCTATTGGCTTGCTCACAGATCTTACCAGTGAATTCTGTTACAAAAATAGTCAAATTTTCAACTGATGCACCTGTACTCTCCCTGGACGTGGCTCCTTGCTACAAACCCCAGACTTCCAGAAGATAGGTGTCTGATGAACTTATCGATCCTTGAGCTGAAGGAAGCGCTGTAGGATTAATAGCCTGCTTATAATGAATGTGGCTGTCACCATATATAGAACAATGAAAGATTACAGCTCTGGATCCACTACTTCAGAGCAAATAACAAAATAGATGTACTCTTCAGAAGAAAATAAGAGCCACAGTCTGGTGTTTTGTCCTTGCATCATGCTTTCAAGTTGAAATTGCAAAGGATCTAAAAGCAAATTTATCAGTAGCTTGGTAGAAGCAGTTCAATTTCTTTACACTAATGAATTAAAAATAACAATCAGCCATTTTAATGATCCATCAATAAAGACAAAAAAGAGATTCCTAAATAGGCCCAACACAGAGATATGAAAACTTATTATTTTTTTTAAAACATAGGTGTTTTTTCACTTAGAGGAAAAATCGATTGGTTACTTTTGCTATAATTATGTTTTGTAATTCAGAAGGTTCGGTCATATGTATAAAGGAGACCCGCTGCTGCCAGACCCTAGCTTTTTATCCGTAACTCTGGTATCCCTGCCTCTGGTCTCCCTTTTCCCCGAACTATTCTCCATCTTGCCACCAGATAATTCTCCCCTCTCCACCCCAGTTTTACGGATGTATAATTGAAAACTAAAAGTAGTATATATGTGAGGTATACAACTTGATACTGTGATAGTCGTACACATTGTGAAATAGTTACCACAATCAAGCTAATCAACAGATTCATCACCACCGGATAACTTTTTAAATTGACACTGTGATTCTGTCATGCTTTTGCTTAAAACTCTTCAGTGAATCCCTACAGGATAAAATCCAAGGTCCTTTGCATGACAGATAATCCCTTCGCTGTGCAAACTGCTTAACTTGGCAGCCTTATTGTCCCCCTCTCTCTCCCTTATACTCCATGCTCCACTCCCATGATGCCAGTGTCAGGCAGTGGGCTGAGTCACTAACTGTGAGGACTCCCAGTCAGCCTGGCCTTTGGTGTACACCCTGCCTTCTTTAGCTGCTTTCTCCCAGCACTCCCCAGACCACGGCCTCACTCCACAGCTTTGAAAACTCCTGTGTCTCTGCTCCTCCTTCCTTCCTTATCCCAAAATTTCCAGCGCATCCTCCACACTCCTTTCACCAGTCACCACAGAAAATAAAAAGCACTTCACACAAGTCATTAGACTCATGTTTTCCTCTTTCTTAAGGACTGAACTTTTCTATGAAATAAATGAATACAAAGTATGCAAAGTAACACAATTTCATGAGTTTTAAGTCGCACATCGTTCTGAGTAGCATAAATCTCTCACCATTGTCCTGCTCCATCCCACTCAATCCTGCCTAGGATATGAATTGTTCCTTTGTCCAGCCTGTCACCCATCAATTAGTCACTTAGTAACCACCTCAGTGGTCAGATGGACTTTCATGGTATCATAGTATTTGTGTTCACGTAACTCTTATTTTACTTAATGAGAGCCTCAAAGCCATTCACATAACCTTCATTATACTATATTGTTATGATTGTTCTATTGTATTATTACTTGTTGTTAGTCTCTTAAATTTCCTAATTTATAAATTAAATTCTATCATATGTATGTATAGATAGGACAAACCTGGTACTATCCGCAGTTCCATGTACCCGCTGGGGGTCATGGAATGAATCCTCTGTGGATACGGGAGACTGCTGAATCTGTATTTTTTTTTTAAATATATTTTTATTATTTATTTTTGACAGAGAGAGAGAGACAGAGACAGAGACAGAGAGAGAACCGAACTGGGGGAGCTCCCAGTTCAGCATATGGTTCCGCACAGGCCGGGGCCGGGATTCGATCCCTGGTCCCCGGCGCTGCAAAGTGAGCGCTTAACCCACTGAGCCATCCCGGCTTCCCCTGAATCTGTATTTTTGATGCAATTTAAAATGCTTCCAAGGGAGATGATTTAAGTATCTATTTCCTTAACAGCCCCACAGAACCATATTTTTTAAAAACCCAACCTGTGTTAATTTTGATAAGATGTCAGGTGACAGTTTTAGGCTCAAATTTAAGGGAAGAATTTAGTTACTATTTCCAAACATGAGGGCTCCTGCCGTGTTATTGATCACAAGTCTTAATCGTACCTTCTCTATTGTAGCCTTCAGGTTTTAAGGGAAGCTGAGGAGCAGGGCCTGCTGAGCTTTTAACCGCAGCCTCAGTCACTGCTATGTTCGGAAATATAGCAGTGTTGAGCTATTAGAATTTGCATCAATTACTATTAACGTTTGGCCCAACTAGACCTTCTTTGAGTAAGCCTGTGATTAAAAAAAAAAAAAAAATTCACAAAATGCTTTACTTTGAACACATTCTGGATTCTATGCCCTGAATGGTAGGCCATATATCATCCTAGGAAAGCTTATGGCCTGTGTTTGTTCCTTCTTGAAAATTAGTTGCAGAAATTAATTGTGTCTGTAATTATTTTAACTGGGATTAAAAAGAAAAAGATACCCACTAATTAATATCACTTATATAACTCTCAGTGGGTTGGTGAGAAAACCTTTAAATTTTACATTACTGTGAAAATTAAAGTTTTATTCAAAAGCTATGGGGATTGTAAAAAAATAATTTGCAGTGCTGGTCAGGGGCTTACTGTGTTCCAGGCACTCTTCTTATTGGTTCTTTCACATCATTTTATTTAATTCTGATTGATGCAAGTAATTATTATCCTTAATTTACAGATCATGGGAGCAGAACTTCAAGTGTGTGTGTGTGTGTGTGTGTGTGTGTGTGTGTGTGTGTGTGTGTGTGTGTTGGAGGGGTGCCGTCTTCAGAGTTAGCACTAACGCAATACCTTAAAATGGTAGTTCTAAATTGGGGGCAATGTTGCCCCGATCCTCCAGGGAACATTAACAATGCCGGGGGCTTTTGTTTGATGCACTGAGGGGCAGAGGGTGTGTCCTACTGGCATCTAGCAGATAGAGGATGGGGATGCTGCTAAGCATGTTTTAATGGCACACAGAACAGCTCCTACAACTAAGAATCATCCAGAAGAAAATGTCAGTAGTGCCAACATTGAGAATACCTTTAACGAAAACCCTGAAGTTAGTTTCAACAGCAAACTAGATTGAAATGTTTGACATCCACATGAGTGAGTGAGGCTATGTACCTATCAAACTAAAATCTAAGGAGGTGTAAACAATATTGATGTAGGAGTCGTGGTGTGTGTCCAGCATTTGTGGTCTCATGCACTCGAAGAATGAGGACAGGGACCTGAGTAGAAAGGTTAAGCCATGAAATTTACCGAAAGAAAAGACAAAGCTCTCTAATGAGAGGGGGCGCCTGAAAGTGGAATGCCCACAGCTAAGACTAAAACTTCTTATATAGGTTATGTCTGCATGCTGGGGTTCAGGTATTGGAACCTGTATGTTAATCTTTATTGTCTTCGTTTAAAGGATTTTAAAATAGTCTAGAAGCGTTCCTGCAAGCTTTACTTCTTAGGGGCCTGAATGTGTTCCGCCTGGGAGAGAAGCTGTGAAGCCTACGGAATATCTGGCTGACCTGGCTTTTGTGCTCACTACATTTTATTTTAATAAGGTTGCTATAGCTACCAAGGACTTTCCTGACTACTTAACTTCTTATTAACTATCCTGTCTCAGTATCACGAGTTGGGCAGAGTGGGATGGATCTGAGCACACCAGAAGCAATCTTTCCTTTCTTTAAAGGAATTGATTGCTTTTGAGAGGGATCTTTCCATGTAAACTCAAGGCAATATTCTTGGCTCATTAAAAATACTATAAAACCTCTTGAGGTTAATATTTTATGGAAAATATACATATATTCCATTTCCTGAGAATGTCTTATGACATTGAAGAGGAAAACCCATATTGTCAATTTCAAGTTCTTGTTGTAATAGGAGTCTGGTGAAAATACTAAAAAAAAAAAAGCTAAATCTCTGGAATATTAAAAACCTTTATTTTAGTCAGGTGTTTCTCATCAAAACTGTTTGCCAGAACTCTTGATTATAAAGGTGTCTTTGTTTCCACAGAGAATCTCTGACTCAAACGCTACCAGATGTTTTATTCTGTGAATAACTGTTTTCTTCAAAAACATTTTTATTTCTGAGCAAGACACATTGAAATGTTAATTTCTGTTAAATTGAAGTGATTTAGGTAACATACCTTCAATGTTATATTTATTGAGAGCCAAGATTCTATTTAATTGCGCTTAAGATGACATCCCTGAATTAGAATTAAGTTAGGATAAAAGTAAGAATTTCAAATATGGCAAAATCTTAAGACATTATTAAAAATCAACATTATTTTATATTTTGTTGCTTGATTTTTTTAAAACACATAAATTAAAATATATTCCAACTGGAAAAGAAATAAAAGTAAATTAATAGTCTATCAGAAATTACATTTAATCTTTCTTTTTGAGGATACTACTGACAAACTTTGGGAAAATATCAAAGGATTATTTTATATTTCTTTAAATTAATGGGCTAGATGAATATCTTTTTGTCTAATAATATTTCAAAATAAATAAATAAATGCAAGCTACCGGCATTTAATATATATTTTAAATAAACCAGAATCTTTCAGTTCTTTACAATAGTTGACAATAGAATGAAATTCTGGTACTTTTGATAACTAAATCCTTTTTAAGGAATGCAAATATTTTTAAATATATCTTTCTAGTGTGGTTGTTCTCAGTTGCTAACGATAATTTCCCCACCAAATGTAAAATGCTACATGTAAAATACTTTTCAAATTTAAAATGATTATAGAAGAGCAAATAATGTGCATTTTTATTTGTAAAGAGTAAGAGGATGTATTACCAAATATAGCAATTTTAAAAGCTTACTTAGAGAGTCCCAACCACCATTCCTTTAAGACCTAAGAACATTGGTGCCAGAGAGGGTGAGGTTTTCTTGTTTGTTTGTTTTGTTTTTTAATTTATTGATTTTTGACAGAGAGAAACAGACAGAGAGAATGGGGAGGGCCCAGAGCAGTCTCCATAGTTGACATTAATTTTCTATATAGTTTCACTCCACAGGTGGGCACAGGGCTGCACAGGGCAGGAGCTGGGCCAGGAGCCTCCCACATAGGTCCTGGCAAGAACTGAACTGGGAACACACCCCAGTTCAGCATGTGGGTCTGCACGGGCCGGGGCCAGGATTCGATCCTCGGTCCCCAGGGCTTCAAAGTGAGCGCTTAACCCACTGAGCCATCCCAGTTTTCCAAGAGGGTGAGTTTTTCAAAGCAACACAAAGGAGGGTGAGTTTTCCAAAGCAATACAAAGTAGATCTGCAACTGGATGCCAGCCCCTGATTCTATGCAACCTCTTCCACTACATATGCCACTATTACCAAGAATGAAAACTAGATTCATCCCCACTGAACACCTAGAATGCCAAGTATAATATGCTGTATTGACCTAGCTGTGTGGCCAACAAATACCAAAGTGCCTACATTCTAATTGGAAAAGTAAAATATGGACTAGATGATGAATGGTAAATAATACATGGCACAAACAATAGTAGAGGAAGACCTTTTCCAGTTAGGCAGAGCAGGGACATCTTTAAGAGTTGTTTATTTGAGTAAGTTCTTCAAGTTGGGAGTAAGATTGTAAAGAGTGGAAGAAGGACTTTCTTTCTTTTTTTTTTTTTAATTTATTGTTAAATTTGATGAGGTTACATTGGTTGGTAACAATTAGACAGTTTACAGATGCACAAGTCCACCTCACATCATTCATGCATCGCATTATGTGCCCATCACTCAGTATCAGTTCCCCTTCCATCACCCTATATCTAGTGCCCACTCCCACCTCCCCCCACAACTGTCCCCCCGCTCCTCCCCCTATCCTGGTAACCACCAAACCATTGAGTGTGTCCATAATGCTGGTGCCCTCTCCCACCTTCCCTTCCTCTCTCCCTCTCCCCTCCTCCCCCTCCCTCCAGCAATCACCAAGCTATTGAGTGTGTCCATAGGTCTCTGTGTCTTTGTTACTTTCACTTCTATATTCCACCTATAAGTGAGGTCATGTGTTTCCTGATTCTTTCAGTCTGACTTATTTCGCTTAATAAGATGGTCTCTAGGTCCATCCATGCTGCCAGAAATGACTGTAATTTATCATTTCTCATCGCTGAGTAGTATTCCATTGTGTAAATGTACCACATCTTCTTTATCCAGTCGTCTATCGAAGGGCATTTTGGTT
>PVKE010017959.1:0-17494 GCA_004027555.1 Craseonycteris thonglongyai
TGACAAAAACATTGCATAAATTCATCAAATTGTGCGTTAAAATCATTGGCTGACTGTGAGAAGCATAACAGGCCAAGTAAACATTGATAGAGAAACAGTTAGGAAAATTTGAACGAATAATCTTGGCATGAGAAAGAAGTGTGCACAAATGGTCCCGAAGGAAGAAGCTCACCAATGAACGGAAGCAGAGAGAGTTGAAGTTTGCCAAGACCTTTTGGAGAGGCAAGACGATGTTTTGGGCGGTGCTATCACTGGTGATGAAACCAATACACCCCGGAAATAAAGCATCCACCTGCACAGTGGAAGTCATACAATTCTCCATGAGCACAAAGTTTCCGTCGGTCCAAATCAAGAGTCAAAACAATGTTACTAACATTCTTTGATAGCAGAAGGATTGGTCACTATGAATTTGTGCCAACTGGACAAACAGTCAACCATGTTAGACTATTTGGAAGTGCTGAAAAGGCTGCATGAAAACATTAGACAAACTTTTCACCAATAACTCTTGGCTCTCACATCACAACAGTGCATCAGCTCATATGGCACTCACTGTCTGTGAGGGACTTTTTTAGCCAGTAGAAAAATAACCATATTGGAACACCCTTCCTGCTCACCTGATCTGGCCTTCAATGACTTTTTATTTTTTACCTGAAGATAAACAAAATATTGAAAGGAAGACATTTTAATAACACTTAGAACATCAATGTAATACAATGAAAGCCCTGATGGTCATTCCAGGAAAAGAATTCCAAAATTGCTTTGAGGGTGGATTGGCATGAGTGCATAGCTTCCGAAGGGGAGTCCTTCAAAGGTGACCATAATGATAATCAGCAATGAGGAATGTAGCACTTTTCCTATGATAAGTTTGTGGATTTCATTGTCAGACCGTATAAATTTAAGCACAGAAGTATATTCCAACATACGATGAAATGCTTTTTTTCCAAATACTTCCTCTTTTACTTAAACCCACCATCTCCTGCTGTCTCCCCACCTCAAATAATGTTTTGCTCAATGACAGATGAGTGATTCCAACTCTAAGATCTATGTTGGGTAAATCCAGGTCAGTGCTACAAGGACTTGGTCATGTTTAGTAGATCTTGTAATAAATGTTCTCTCAAGGTCCCTGCTCTGACCTTCAGGGAGAGGCTTGTCCATTAACTTTCCATTGGAAACACACAGACTAATCAGAGATATGGAATTCACACTTACAGAGCCATGCTAAAATAAACTTACCTAACATTGTTCCTTTAAAATTTTAATCCCTTATTACTTTTACCTCTTTATTCTTATAGCATTTATATAATTTATTTAACTTAGTTTATTCAAACTTATAATTTTACACAAATTTTCCCACCCAAATTATAAGTGGTCTCTTATTTCTCTTCTTATTCATCTCTGCATCATTTGTAGAACTCAGCATAGTGACTTTGTACCTAGTGGGTGTTCAATATATTCAATATGTTACTTGAATTGAATTTGTCCCATTGATTCACAGTCCATTTTGCAAAATGCTAACAAATTAATGTACCTTAACAAACTGCTTCCATCGTACTTTTTCTGGCATAATGATCTTCCTGAGTTCCCTATTGTCACCTAATGTCTGTCTCTTTAGTGCTAGTTTAATGTAGGTAATGGACTTACTGTTTGCCCTATGGATTTGCTCTCTGTTGCCCTAAAAGTTCCTCTTCCTCCCACCCCAGCAAAAGAGATTCCTGCCAAGGTTTCAACATCTTTATAATAATCAGTCTTTAGTATGATCAGTGCTATTTCAAGTTCTGTCATGTACCTCCTCTAAATAGTATCAGGAACTATGAATTTCACTCTACTTGCAAAGTAACAAGTGAACCTGCCACAGCTGTGTGAATTTGCTGGCAGAAAACATAGCACTTGCTCTCTCAAAGCTAAAGGACATTTACTACTCACAGCAACAGCACGTGCCATAGCGTTAGCATTTCTGCTAGTTCTCTGACACAGTGACACAAAGAGGGCTGAATGAAACCATCAGATGAAGTTGGTTCCATTGTAAAAGGGGAATCCTGGGCTTAGGGAACTAGACTCTTCTATAATGGTCAGACAGCATGAGTACCTTTTGCTCCAGAGGAAGACACTGTCACAGTCTTCCAAGGCTCGTAAGTAAATCTATGTAGGGGAATACACTTTCTATCTTTCAAGGGTGTTTGCTATGCTAGTCTAGAATGAAGGGCAGCCAAATTCAGTGTCGTGCTTCACAAATCTTGCAGGAAATGCAAGAGACCCATGGAGAATTGTCTTTCAACAATATCCACCCCTCATTTCTGTCATCCCTGCTTTTGGCAAATTTTCTCATGAGTATCCCTTTTCAATGACTACTCTGATTAATCCGACCAACAGAGACTGAGACAAATCCATTCAATGTGTCCCATACAGCATTTAATAAAGGCAACCGTGAGCAAGACCCTAAGTGGCATTATGTAGTAGGTATATAGTGACACTCAGTGGCACAATCTTCCTGGTCACCTGAGCCCAGTACTCCAGGTGAGTCCCTTTTGGGGTTGTGTGTGCCCTCCTGTTGTAGTTGAGTCTTGGTTGCTGTTTGCACATCAATGGAAGTGATTGATCCTTAGACTGATTAGTTGTGAGGACTGGCTGTGACTACAGTGGAGGAACTGTGGTGTAGGGACTGACCCGATCGAACAGGACTCACTTTAGCAGAGCTCTGGTGGCTGCTCAGTTTGCCCTTTGGGTGTTTTGTGCCTGGAGGTGATACGGTAATGCTTTGGCTGGGTTAAAAGCTGGCCACTGGGTGTGCCAGTCTTGGGGCTTCCTGGGAGGGGACCCTAATACGGGCCAAGTTTAGCCACAGCTGTGCCCTGCCTAGAACCATCTGGCATGAGCCACAAAGCAATCTGAAGATGACCACTGCACACACTGTGCTTGGAAGTGCCTAAAGAAGCCAGGCAGGAAACCAAGGCCTGCTGCGGCTGGTGCTGGTGCTTGGGCTTCTCAACCAGAGTTACAGGACCCTCTGAAGTCAGATGCTGCTTGTGTGGGTTTATGAAACTTTGATTTTAGGAAAGTTTGCAGCATGTGCCAAGGCAGGCTGTTTATATGGAAAATCCACTGGGAGAAGCTTGGGTGGGCTCACAAGTTGGGCATGGTGGGGTCTCAGGGAATCAGGTGAATGAATGGTGTCAGACAGGTTGATGGAAACTCAAATATGGTGGCCACTTGCACACTGGGAGTGGGGATAGCTCAACAAGGAATAATGGCTTTTTACATCCAGGAAAACTCAATTTCTCCCTGTATGTTCCTGGTGCTGCCCCAACATTGGAACTCAGAGCAAATGAGACTGTCATCAAGTAAATCCATGTGCAGTATCTGGACCTGCAGCTACCCTGGTCTCATTCAGCCACGGTCTCTGCTGGTTTTCACAGCCAGAAATTATAGGGACTTCTCTCTCCAACACTAAAACCCTGGGCTGGGAGCCTGGTGTGGAGCTGGGACCCCTCACTCCTCCAGGAAAGATCTTCACAGCTGAGATATCTTTTCCAGTTTTTAATGGTCACACGTGGATGTGCGACCAGCCCATTCCACATCTCTGCCCTCCTACCAGTCTCGTAGTTGCTAGTTCTGTACGTGCATAGTTGTAGGTCTTCAAATTCAGCTAGACTTCAGGCAATTCTCAATGATGGTTGTTTTGTAGATTAGTTGTAATTTTAATGTGAGTGTGAAAGAAGGTAAGCATAACATTTACCTACTTTACAATCTTGACCAGATTTTCATGTTGAATAAATTATTGTTTAGGTGTAAGAAAAGACTCTAACTCCATTTATTTACCCGTGGATACCATTTGTCACAGCACTTTTTTTTAAGCACTTTGTTTTTGACAAAGACAGAGAGAGACAGAGACAGAAAGAAGGGGGAGGGCCCAGAGCAGTCTCCATAGTTGTATGTCATTAGTGTTCAATATGGTTTTGTTCCATAGAGGTGAGCAGGGGTCATGCATGGCAGGAACTGGGCTGGGAGCCTCCTGTATGGGAGGGACACCCCTTTGAGCCAGGGGCTGAACCGGGGGTTGAGAACTGAACTGGGAGCCTCCCATATGGGAAACACACCTTAGTTCAGCATATGGGTCTGCATGGGCCAGGGTCAGGATTTGATCCTAAGTCCCTAGGGCTGCAAAGTGAGCGCTCAATCTGCTGAGCCATCCTGGCTTCCCCTCAGCACTTTTAAAAAAAGACTATCCAGTCCTTCAGTGAATTGTCTAGCTATTCCTACTGAAATTTAATTGGCCATAAATGCAAGCACTTGTTTCTGGATTTTTTATTCCATACCATTGATCTGTGTATTTACTCTTATGCCCACAGTAGCATTTTTTTTTTTAAGAAGTTCACCTTAATTCCTAGCATTTACTGCCCCATTGTTACGATAATCCTCATAAATTCTTGCCTGGTTTTAACAAAAGGGAAAAGGGAGTATTTTAGGACAGTGGAACTGATCACAAGAATGTATCCGAATTCTTTGGGAAAGTTTTTCATTCTCCAATGGATGAAATTTATCAGCATTGAAATCCATTCTGGGGCAGAAAAAGCCCATGTATTATTTACTGCCTTATCTATGGTTTTCCACAGGGTACTTTCTTTCTCAGAGAAATCTCCGCAAGGCAGCTAAACACTCTTATAGCTTCCAAGTCCCACTGCAAATAACTTTGACACCTTTTACTGTCATCTTCAAGTTGATTGAAGGTTTGCATAACAAGCTTCAGGAAGGGCTAAGCTGTAAGATAGTTTGGCTGTTACCTTTCTTCCTCCACAAATATTACATGCTCTGCCCTCCACCTTCTTCCAATTAAATCAGCCAATCTTCTAACGAATTGCCTGGATTCTGACCATACTGACTCTAAATTTCATGATTGCATATATGCAAATTTCTGTAACTGTGAATGGTCTGAAATTTTACTTTACTTACAAACTAACAAATTAACCGGTTACATTTTTATGGATGCTGGCAGGAAACATAAGATCAATAAATCAGAGAGAAAGAACAATTTGTTATTTACAGCGATATCACTAGTCAAATAACAAATGTACTAGTTAACCAAGACTGTGTTCCTACATGGTGATATGTTGAGAGACATATGATGTCTTCACATGCAGTGGATTGCATTCTGGGATAGAAAGCCAGTGCTTTGGGAACGCAATCCTCTATAATGGGTATAATCTTGGTTTAGCCTCTGTTCTGGAGGGAAACACTGTCTTTACCTTCCAAGACTTTAATTAAACCCGCCTTTTGCTTCAGAGAATAACACTGTATCTTCTAAGGATGTTTACTACATCAAATCATTAAAAAGATAATTTGAAAAGAGGCTGGACAATGTGTCACTTAGCAAGACATGCAGAAATGTGAAAGACTCCTAAATGTAGAATTGTACACCTGGAAACAATGTAATTGATATCAATTAATGTCATCCCAATAAATTTAAACCAACCAACCAACCAATAAATAAATAAATAAATAAATAAATAACTATCTCTTAACAAGCAGCAACCACCAAAGTTAAGTGTTTTTCTCTTGCTTGTGGGATCTGTCTTCTGTACTTATTGGAAAAACATCAAGCACACCTCTCCAAAGAATGGCAATAAGATACGGGGCCACCCTTCCAATTTTGTTGAATTTCCGTTCTTTTAAATTTCTCCAGTAGAGCCTATTGAGTGCCAAGCCAAGTGATTTTTCATGGGAGTTGGTGTTTTACAAGAGTTTTAGTTTAACCATCCCTCTTCTGTCAGATATTTTGTGTATTTTTGTTTGGTGGTAAAGAAGGAGTTGTAAGGTGTGTGTATGTGTGTGTGCACTTAAAAAAAAAAAACACCTATATTTTTAGAGCACTTTTAGTTTTACAATAAAATTGAGTGTGAGATACAGAGATTTGTCATATACCTTTTACTTCAACACATGCACAGCCTCCCCCATTATCAAGCTCACAGGAATGGTACATGTTTTTCTACCAAGGATGAGCATACATTCACACATCATAATCAAATAAAGTCCATAGTTTATCTTAGGGATCAGTCTTGATGTTGTACCTTCTTTGGGTTTGGACAAATGTATAATGACATGAAGGCTGTTTGAATAAATCGTCATTTTCAATATAAACTCTATGTCCAGGTCCTGGAGTGCTTATTAAAACACAGATTAAGATACTGATTATTAAAGCACTCCTAGATTTTCCGATTCAAAAGCTCTGGGTGGGGCATGAGCACTTGTTTCTAGCAAGTTCCTAGGTGATGTTTGATGTTGCTGGGCTACAAACCACACATTAAACAGCACTTTTCTGGTGCAAGACTAGCTACTTGAGAAACAAGAGGAAAGGATTATCCCTATAACAGGGGAGTGTGCACCTGATCCCAGATTAGATTATAATTAACACTTACCGGTATTACTTCCATGGGATAGGGCTTCAGATAAAAAATACGGAGAGTGAAATTATTTTAGGAATTGGAACTATGAAATTATGGCAGTGATAGATAAAGCTGAAGCTGAAAGAATAACTAGAGATGGAGCCATAGTTGTAAGACCATGAGAGTGACACTGTCAGAGCTGAAAGTTTGAGGGAAGAAACACACAGAGAAAAAGAAGAGAAGCTGAGACTCAGACAAACACCTATTTTAAAATAATGATAAAGGCTATAAAGAAAATAAAATAGGGTTACCTAACGGAAAGTCAGATCACAAATTTAGGGTTGGACAGTGAGGCAGACAGCTTGAAATTTGTATAAATAAAAATAAAAACTCCTTCTCAGGAGGTAATACTTGAGCTGAGGACTGAATGATTAGCAACAGTCAGCCATGCAAAAATATGAACTGTGAATGTCCTGAGTTAGAGTAAACAATAAAAATGGCAACTTTGAATTAACGTCTTCATAGTTCTATGACTAAAAGCCAAAATGTCTCTTTCCCACTGGTTCTTACCTGAAAAATACTGAAATAGGAGACATAATAGATTGATTTGATCCATGTGCTTATCACTAAACCAACTACTGTGGTCAGAGGTTAGGAATTTACCTAAAGAAGAGAGAGGAGGTATATGAATACATGAAAAGCCATTGAATAGTATACTTTAAATGGTGAATTGTATGGCATGTGAATTAATAAACGCTGGATTGTATGAGATGTGAATTAAATACTGGTATTCATATGAACATATGAATCAATAAACCTGCTTTAAAAACAGACAAGTATAGAAAAAAAGAACCTTATATAACTCTATTAAACAAAAACTTAACTTCAAAATCTTTAAAATAGTGAGAATGATTATTTCTAGGTGATAAAATTAAGGGTTATTATTTACTTCTTTACACTGCTACTGTATTTTCAACATGCCCAAATACTATTTCAAATTTAAAGTGAAAAATAAAAAATAAGCTTTTATTTTAAATGATTAAAATGAAGACAAAAATCTGGCTGATGTATAACAAATTTCTCAGCATGCCAGGCAGATCTATTTGTGGTGAAAAATATCAATATAAGAGAGCTGTTAACCAAATCCTGGCATGACAGTGTCTCAGGACAGGAATACACTTGACTGCTAGAACCAATCCTGAGAGAGAGCTCCTTTCTAAACACCACACATCAGGTAGCCTAGAATTGAAATCAAAACTCCTGGAGCCACTTGTGTTGAGTTGTTTGTGACCTCACCCATAAAACGGGAGAGAAAATAAATATGTACAGTGAAACGATCCAAATGAGATACGCGGCTCTCTGCCCTGCAGGAGTAGCGTCCCCTGGGAACTTGATAGAAATGTGAATTCTCAGGCTCCACCTCAGACTTACTGAATCAGAAACTCTGGGGATGGAGGCCGGCAGTCTCTGTGTTAGCGAGCTCTCCTCATGATGCTGATGAGTGCTCAATTTGAAAACTACTGATCATTATTTCTGAGGGGTTGAGAAGGAAAATCAATTGATACCTGGGGAATATTTTGGAATCATATATCTCCAAATCATAGGCATTCTGAAATGTTCATTTAAGGCCATTCATTCTCTCTCTCTCTCTCTCTCTCTCTCTCTCTCTCTCTCTCACACACACACACACACACACACACACACTTAAAGGGAAAGGTGATATAAAGGCAAAAATTTCAAAACCAATTGCCTTGCCCATCTGAAGGAATCTCTAAATTCCATATTTTGTTTACTCGTATGCTTGTTTTTCACTACTCTCTTCTGACAGATCCAGTTTCTTTGCCCAGCACATTTTGCGAGGCTTAAGACCTCCTGTAAGTGCCTTGATCTGAGAACTACACAGAAAAGATTTGCAGGCTGAACAAGAAACAGAGAATGGGCCTCAAGTTAAATATATATATTCTCTCACCTTTAGAAAGCAGCAAAAACAAGCAGATGCAATTTGTTACACTCACATTGTTGACAAGATTACCATGAGTGCTACAGGCAAAGACAGCAGCAAAGAGCTTACTTCATCTGCCAACTGTTCTGTGTCTTAAGGGAATGTGTTGACTCACTGAATGACTGAACTAAGCTGTTGTGGAGAATATGTGAATCTGGCTTCTGATCCCAGGACTTGGCTATGTTGCAGGACTGTATTCACCTTGTCTGACACGATCTGTAACATGGTAACAGCATTCTCTCCTTTCCTCTCCTTCCCTAAAATCTAAAGAGAACAATTCTGTCACCTACCAATAATATTTGAATCTTTCATCTGCTTTTCATAATCCATCTAGAAGAGAGTCATGGACCTCACTATTTTGTAGGTTTTAGTAATAATTTGTCACACTCAGAAAATTTTATCATAATGAAAAGATGATATTTGTATTTTTTTGCTCACTCCTATCAGACCAGAGGTCTGGACAAGTATTTCCATAACACATACTAAATCAACTGTGAAAGGCAATACTATTCAAATGCACTTGTTTTGTTTTCTAAAATAACCTGATAGTCCATTTCAACAAGGAACACAGTGTGAAGTTAGTTTATGTCTGAAATTCCTTTGCTTCCTCTTTCCTCCTTAGATCTTTCTGGTCCGTCTAATGTCCCCAGTGGTAATACTTTGAGACCTCAATTCTAATCTAGTTCCTTGCTTTCTTCTGAGCACAATTAACATATTCTAGGGATATATTTAATTGTTCTCTGGCCCCAGAGCTTTATAGAACCAAAAGACTATAAGAACCATATTTTTTTCTTAGGTAAACCACATTGGGATGGTTGATGCCCTACCCTATGTACACAGTGATCCAATAGCAATCTATTGCCTCATTTCAATGATCTAATCATCTATCTCTGGAAGAAGCATGAACTGATGATACTCTGCATCTTGAGCGGTTTCACAGATTGCCAAGGAATGTCTGTCCTCTGGATCTTTTCCTACTTCTCCTCAAATTCGCTGTAGAGTATATCTTAATGGAATGGCATCTCGGCTTCCCATCTAAGCTCTCCCAAATATCACCTTCATGAGCCTTCTTCAGTCGTAATCTCTCCTTATCTGTAAGATACTGAAGATAATATCAATTGTAAGGTATTGCTGTAGGAACCCATTATTTTAAAAATGGAGCCATAGAATATAGCATCATCCCATCATAATAGAACTGCAGAACTCAAGGAAATTAACAATGGCATTAAACTAAACTTCTAATGGTAGAACATTGTTTTTAATTATTTATTTTTTTCAGTTACAGTTGACATTCAATATTATCTTATATTCATTTCAGGTGTATAGTGTAGTAATTAGACATTTATATGATTTATGTATTGTTACTCACAGTTAGTACCTGGCATTATACATACTTGTTGCTACATTAGGGAGTATTTTCTCTATACTATATTTTACATCCCCATGACTGTTGGGTAACTACCAATTTGTATCTCTTAATCCTTTTACCATGGGTTTGTCATATATGACTTTTATTATAATGAGGTATGTTTCCTTTGTTCCCAATTTGCTGAGCGTTTTTATCATAAAGCATGATGGATTTTGTCAAACACTTTATCTGCATCTATTAATATGATCATATGATTTTTATCTTTCATATTGTTATGTGATGCATCATGTTAATTGATCTCTGCATATTAAACCAACCTTGCATCCCAGAAATAAATCCCACTCAATCATGTTGTACAATCTTTTTAATATATCACAGAATTTAGTTTGCTAATATATTGTTAAAAATTTTTGTATATATGTTCATAAGAGATATTGGCTCATAATATTGTGTGTGTGTGTGTGTGTGTGTGTAATGTCTTTGTTTAGTTTTAGAAAAAAGGTAATGGTGATCACTTAAAACAAGCTTGGGAGCTTTCACTTCTCTTGAATATTTTGGAATAGTTTGAGAATAGGTGTTAATTCTTTTTTTTGAATTATTGGTAAAATTTACCTGCAAAGTCCTCTGGTCCAGGCCTTTTGTTTGTTGGTAGCTTGTTGATTATCAATTTGATTTTGTTAGTAGTAATCAGTCAGTTCACATTTTCTTTTCTTTTTTAAGATTTATTTATTGTTTCTGACAGAGAGAGAGAGAGAGAGAGAGAGAGAGAGAGAGAGAGATACAGAGTCAGAGACAGAGAGAAGGGGGAGGGCCCAGAACAGTTTCCATAGTTGCACATCATTGGTTTTTCCACATAGTTTCATTCTACAGGTGGGCTTGGGCTGCACAGGGCAGGAACTGGACTGGGGTCTTGTCCCGGTGAGAACTGAACTGGGGGCACTCCCCAGTTCAGCATATGGGTCCGCACGGGTCGGGGTCAGGATTTGATCCTCGGTCCCCGGGGCTGCAAAGTGAGCGCCTAACCCACTGAGCCATCCCAGCTTCCCCAGTTCACATTTTCTGTTTTTTCTTGATTCAGTCTTGGAAGTTGTCTTAATAATATAGTTCTTAGGAAAATTATATTACCCTTTTCTTGCCTCTCTAATATTTCCAGAAAGCAGAACTATCAGAGACGTGATCTCTACTCATCACCAATCCCTGTCACCTGGTTCAAATTTCTCCATATTGCTAAACTCATGTTTCTTCTAAGAAATTACTGACTCTTGAACATCTTTAGACACCGTATTTTATATTTTATACACTTGGTGTGAAAATTAAATACTTATACTATAGATGTGAATGTTATTAGAACTGCTGTGTTTTTAAATTTCTATAATCCAAAGATTAAATTCTTCATTAGCATATTTATTCTCTGACTTTTGACCAATTATGGGTGAACTGTTTTTCATTATTAGTGTCAAGGCCAGAACTTTTCTATGAATATCTGCATGTCTGCATTTATATACAATCTGCAGCTAATCTAGGTAAACCTAATCATGAGGACTTGATGCCATTGTCAGAGCTAATGACCCTCAACATTAGCAAGTAATGCACCTTTGTCATTTATTTAGTTAGAGAAAGTATAATATTGAAGAACAATTAGGAATCTCTTTCTCAGGGTCCTGGAGCAGCAACTCTGCACTAAAAATAAAACTAAACGATAGCTCTCAGATGCTATGAAACCTGATTGTGGGCTAAAATGGGCCATATAGTAAACCTGACAACTCAGGGGTGGCCAACATGGTGGGCCTTAAAAACTCAGAGACCAAAAGTAACCACATAGGATGGCCTGAAGATAAACGTTTCTAACTGAAAGCAAGCCATGCTGGGTAGTCACTTCCTAGGCCTGTAGCTTCCTTGACAAAGCTCAATCTTTTTCTTAAGTGAGCCTGTCTATTGTCTTTTTTGCCTCTAAGAAAACATACCTTTAAAATATCAAAGTCAGCCCCTCGTTCAGACCTGTCAGGAGAGCAAGGAACCCAGAGCAAGAGACCACGGAACCCCTCATTGTTATCTTATTCCCCAATACCATCTCTATGTGCTGAAAATGTTATTAACTATCCTGTACCCACCCGTGTAAAAGAACTACGTGTCTCCTCATTTTACTTTTTGTCCAATCCCAGAGTTTTCTCCATTTTGCTTTCTCCTGCTCCTTGAGTATACCACCAGCAAAGTTTATGTGACCCTTTTTATGTCTCCTTTGATTCTGATGTTCAAAATAAGCTGCAAAAATGTCACTTTCTGGAGCATTTTCTCAATCTGTTGATAAATTATCCTTCTCAGAAATTCTTGTCAGTTTGGCTCAAATAAACATAAAAATTCTATATGTAATAATTTTGGGTGTTTGTTATGTTGACACTACTGACATGGTTTTTCACAATTTTGTCTCACATATAGTATATTTTGCCCCATATTAGTGAGGTAATATGAAACTTAAAACTCTGTCATTTTGTAGGGAAGTGCCTGGTTGGAGAAACCTCTACATTTGAATCACCAGCTTCTGTAAAATCAATGAAAATGTGTTAAAGATAGCCTAGGGCTATTATTTCTATCTGGTATAGGCCTTCTGCTCTGTAAACATTAACCGTAACAGATAAAACTTGTTCATTTTCAAGGAGCCTACAAAGCTACAAAATCACAAAGCAATAAACACTGTTTTCTTGGTTCAACTCTCATTTGTCAAACTTTGAAAATGTCACCGCTTTATCCAAAGAAATTCATAATGCTACTTGGAGGGGATGTTGATCCGTATGTTCATGGCAGCGTTGTTTACAATGATCAAGATGTGGAGGTGGCCTTGGTTGTCCATTAATAGAGGAATGGACAAAGAACAGGTGGTACATACATACAATGGCATATTGCTCAGCTACGAAAGGGAATGGGTTCTTGCCAACTGTGGCTGCATGGATAGACCTGGAAGGTATTGTGCTCAGTGGGGTACGTCAGAGAGAGAAACACAGATGTAATGTGATTTCGCCTATATGTGGAATTGAAGAACAAAAGAAACAGAAAACAGGAACAAATTCATAGACACAGAGAACATTTTGATGGTTGCCAGATGGGGTGGGGGTTGGAAGAGTGGATAAAATAGAGGAAGGGAATAAGAAGTACAAATTGATTGTTACAAAGTATTCATGAAGATGTAGGGTATAACATGAGAAATATAGCCAATAATATTCTACTAACTATAATAAAAAAGGAAGAAAATATTACCTCATGCCCTAAGAGTCAAGGTTTATTTTTCCCAGTCAAACCTATGGGCCCTATAGATTGATTTTTCTCAGTGATTTCTTTCCCCCTTAAATCAGATTTTTTTAAAAGATTTATTTTAGTGTTTTTGACAGAGAGATAGACAGCGACAGAGAGAGACAGACAGAGAAGGGGGAGGGCCCAGAGCAATCTCCATAGTTGTACATGATCAGTTTTGACATAGTTTCATTCCACATGGGGCCTGGGGCCTCTCACATGAGGGGCATGCCCCATCAAGGACAGAACTGGGGTACACACCCCAGTTCAGCACATGGGACCTCATGGGCTGGGGCTGGGATTTGATCCTTGGTCCCTGGAGCTGCAACGTGAACATTTAATCCGCTGAACCATCCCAGCTTACCCCAGATTCTTTAAAGATAGCATCCAATTTTAAGTTAGGCCTAATGCTTTTATTTGTGGCTAAAATAAAAACAGAGGAATAGTCAGTTCTTAGTAGCAATTTCTGATTATCGTACAAGTCTTCTGTCTTTCGTTTTCCTTCAAAAAGAAGTTGCACGCATGGGAAAGCAGGAGGCATAAAATTATTTGCCTTAAAGGAAAGCTTGTGTCCCGAAAAGGAACAACTTGTCATTGCAAGGAGTGGGGTGGGGAGAAAGAAGAAAAAGAAAAGCAAGGGAGAAGAAAGAGAAAATAGAACAGCAAGAGAGAAGCATTTTTTTTTGTTTGTATTCTGCTAGGTTTTCAACTGTCAGAACTGACAAGCCCTGTGCAACATTTAACACAACCCTCTTTGTAAACTGCTGGGCTTGTATTGATGAAATTAATGCTCTGCAATCAATCCTTTGAACATAGATGGATTTCCAGTGCCCAGTTCAGCAGATCTATTAAGAAGAAATTTAGGGTTTTATAAGCTACACCTATCAGCTTTCCTTTATTTAGAGGCTAAAGGATGACAAATGTTCTTTTATTTCCTGCATTGAGAGTTATTCAAATTACAAATGCAGAAATATAACTTTAATTTGAGCTACAGGCTAATGTTTTTTCTACAAAGTAATTTCAAAGTGGTAATGTTAATGGGCATTCAATTTCCTAATCTGATCAAGAAATGGCTCTTTGAATCTCCCCAGAGACCCTGTAACATTTTATACCTGCTTCATCATCATTCATCAATATTCATAGACACAGCTATAATTTTCAAGACACCAAACAGAGTTCTGTTGGTGCTGCAGAAAAAAACAGTCGCTGTAAAAGCAGTGTTATGAAGGAAGTAAAGTGTGCCCATTGGGACTCTACTCCTGCCCCATCCTGCCCTGGTTAGCATCTCTTAACCAGGTGTACTGTGCCTTGCCACTGTCCCCTACATCCCATAGTTCGCAGAGCCCACTGCAAATGGTGACGTGGTCTGCTTCCCTTTCTCTCCATTCCCAAAACACCTTGCTACAATGCTAAAGTGATCGTAGTTATCCAGTTTGCACGCACGTGTTAATGGTTTATAAGAATTTCATGTGTTTCCCTCCCAGGCAACATGCTTACATACTTGCATTTTGGCTCAAGCTTCCAGGGCTTTAATCTAAAGAAGAAACCTAACACTCTCAAGATGGTATTTGCTGATTTTCATAATGCTCAGGGCTAATTCCCAGACCATCTCATACCCAGCCACTTGCAGCAAGAGCCACTTTATTCCACCTCCTTTTTCCTGAAACGTGAAACATCAACAAGCAGCTTCTGAAAATGATTTTTCACCGGTGGAGTCCACGCGGGGCAGCAGAAATGCAACACTCAGGCAGGTGATGGCCTCTGGACCACCATCCCAGCCCTTGGTAGCACCACTGACCCAAGTCCAGATGCATTTGTCACTCTGACAGCACTGCCACCTGAGTGCCCCTCAGTCTCTACATCTGATGAAAGGAAAGGTACAGGTGTTCCAGCCCAAACATGGAAGAGCATCTTCGGTAGTTCTCGATGCCAGGGGAGGAGGGTTCCCAAGAGCATGTATCCTCAAGCACCCTAAACAAGAAATTGCTAGGGCGAATAACAGATACTTCCAGGCATTCATTTGCTGCTGCCCTGACCCCTCCCCACTTTGAGACCTTTCTGGCACCGTCACTGTCTATCATCTTAACAGCAACATGAGAGTAGGACCCATTTTAGAGATAATCTACGTTTATCCTCCTTTGTCATGCAGAGCTTTGGGGGGGAGACAACAAGGCATTTGTAGACCTGATTATTTTTCAAAGAAGGAAAGAATCTGCAACTACTCAGGAAGCTTCCCCCCCCCTGCCCCCAAGTCCTCTAGCTTCCGCTGGCCGTTGTACAGACCTATTTGGTGGCCCCACTTTGTAATACCATGTAAGACACAGTATTGTTGATATTTTTCCTTCCCAAGTAAATGTGGAACCATCTGGCACGCAGTAAGTAGGCTTATGCATTAACTGACTGTGCTCAGGAAACCTAGCAGTTAGCAATTAATTTTATGCCTGAATAATGCAGTGGCAATGATAATCGATGGGACAGAAATGGACAGCATTGGAAAAGAGGTTAGAAAACACTGCTTGTCTACAGATGTCGACGTTCACACGCATTCGCTCAGATAAGAAATCAAGTCCATGTCAGATTACCTTGGAGTTTATGGATCCGAGTTGGTTGCATAAGTGGCAGCCCACTGATCATAAATTCTACACCATCTTTTCTTAATGACCTTAATGAGTTGCCATTATTTCACTATGCTATTATTCTAAATGCCCATCTGGTATTCATCAATACATGTAGAGGAGGGTGGGCTTTGAAATTTATAAACGCTATTGAAGATCATCCTCAATTAAGGTGGAATCAGGAGTTTCTCTGTAAAACAATTTTTCCCTCAGTGAGTTTCTATAATTTCTTCAATAGATGCATCAACCCAAATTCCCATCATCAGGGGCTGGGTAAGTGAATCACTACTGTTTTACATGATGAATTATTATTTAAAGTATATTTACTTGAACTTAAGGATTATGAAAGTATTTGAATGACAAAAAGATGACATAAACCACATATGTAGCATAATTGCTAATGTCTAACAAAACTGCATAGACATTTTAGCAAGTGACTTTCCCTCTCTTGGTCTCAGTTTCTTTTTCTCTGTAATAAGCATTCAGTTTGAGTTCATCCAGATCAAAAGTTGGAGTATAATAGCTTATCGGAGTATTGACTCCAAGAAGCACAGTGAATAGTGAGGAAGTGATATATAGGAAAGAAAGGGTGTTGACCAATGAGTTAACCCTGTGGAAAATTGTACGGTATGAATCTTTCTGGAGACCCTCTGAGATGGTCACGTATCAGAAATGTCTACCAGCATATTCATTCGTCAACACTTCTCCCTAGTGCTCCTCGAACACTTAGTCCTAACCCATTTGAACCAAACATGCTTCCCCGACCAGAGTACAGAGTTGCAGGAACCCATCTGAGCATAGGAGGGCAACCTCTAGGGTAGACTTAGGCTAGACAGGGTACTGACAGCATTTGCCGGAAGGTAGTTGGATTAGATGACTTCTAATATGCCTTCAATCCCCGAAAGCTTGCTTAGCAGACACGGCTGATACGGAATAATCTTGCGCTACACCTTTAGACTTTTGTACATAAGCTTTAAAAGGGGGTGGGGTGGGGGAGTAGGTGACAGTAAGTTAGTAAAATTGCTGTCTTTGTTTGAGTTCCCCAAAGCTGACCCTTAGTCGGGGATCAAGTGCAAACTGTTTAGCTGAGGGCTTATTTCAAGAAAAATCATAGAGGTACAGGGACGGGAGAGAGACTAAATCCAATAAAGAATGTGCTGTTGGTTGGTTATTAGTTACCATGGTTGTAAACTGTGGTGGCCGCAGGAAGAAAGTGCAGATTATGCCCCCAGAAATCTCCTGTATGAGAGCTAAGGGACATGAGTGTTGGTCCACCATTTCCCATCAGTCTTTTGTGGAAGAATGTTTCAGCTGGGGTATTAACTCTCCAGTATTTGAAGTTACTGTCTCAAGGCCTTATGGTATATTCAGAAGCACTTGAGGACCCTGTGATGTGTTATGTACACATCCTAGGGTTTGCTGCCTTTATCTAGGGAGACCGCTGGGGCAGGAGGGGACCGAAATCTGACTACTTCAAAGCCAACTCAAGCCAACTACATTTATCTCTCCAAGAGTCTCCTACTCACCGCAGCCGAATGTTTTTATCCTCTTCAAATTCTTCCCATGACAGTATTGTCTCTATAATCCATTCAGAACTAATTGACACTTTTTTTGATTCTATAAGAGAATGACTTGTCTTTCTAATCTACTGTAAGTTCTGCAGAACAGAACCTCTGTCTCACTATTCTGTTTCACTCTTAATGCCTAAGACACAACATTGTTCCACACATACTTGTTGTCTTGAATACACTATAAAAATTAAGCATTGGAAAACTAAAAGGAAATATGCCCTTTAAAATGGTATCTCTGGCTGGTATGATTGTTTTCTATTTGTGCTTTTGCTTTC
>PVKE010017959.1:17594-30223 GCA_004027555.1 Craseonycteris thonglongyai
AAATTTTTTTTTACAATGATGGAAGCAAGAAAACAAGCTCTTTCTTAAAATCTAATTTAGTCCTACATCTATGGCAAGATCAGTATAATATCAGAATATAGTAATTGGTTATTTAAATAATTGTTTTTCTACATTTGTGTTATTTTATTTTTTAATTACAGTGGATATTTAATATTATTTTATATTAATTTCAGCTGTACAGCATAGTGGTTAGACATTTAGATAACTTACAAAGTGATCCCCTCAATTAATTTAGCACCCATCTAGCACTATGCATAGTTATTACAACATTACTGACTATATTCCCTATGTTGTACTTCACATCTCTGTGATTATTTTGTAACCACCAAAATAGTCCAGCCCCCCGGGCCCCTCCCATCTGGCAATCATCAGTTTGTCCTCTGTATTTATGAGTCTGTGTCTGCTTTGTTTGTTCTTTTACCTTATTTTCTTTTTTAGATTTCATGTATATATGAGATCATATTTTTCACTTAGCATAATACCCTCTAGATCCATCCATGTTGTTGCAAATGCTAAAGTGTTTTTTGTTTGTTTTTTAAGATTTATTTTATTGTTTGAGAGAAGGTGGGAGAGAGAGAGAGAGAGAGAGAGAGAGAGACGTGGGGAGGGCCCAGAGCAGTCTCCATAGTTGTACATCATTACTTGTGACATGGTTTCATTTCACACAGGTGTTTGTGAGGCTGCACAGGAGACAAACTGAACTGGGGGCTCCTGCACAGGAGCTGAGAACCTTTGCCACCAACTCAGTGGTTACTAGTAGTGCCATAGTTCAGAATGTGGGTTTGCATGGGCACGGGCTGGGATTCAATCCCTAAACCTCTCGGGTGCAAGGCAAGCACTCAACTTGTTAAGCTGTCTTGGCATCCCCTACAATTTTATTTTCTATGGCCAAGAAATATTCCATTGTATATATGTACCACTTCTTTATCCAATCATTTGTGGGTGGGCACTTGGGTGTCTTCCATATCTGGACTACTGTAACCAGCATTGCGGTGAACATAGGAGTACATGTATATCTTTTCAAATTTGTATTGATCTCTTTGGAAAACTACCCAGAAATGGAATTGCTGGGTCATAAGATAGTTCAGTTTTTAATTTGGGGGGGAAACTCCATACTGTTTTTCATAGCAGCTGCACCAATTTGTAATCCCACCAACAGTGCACAAGGATTCCCTTTTGTCTGCATTCTCACCAACACTTGTTGTTTGTTCATTTATTGGTGATAGCCATTCTGACAAGAGTGAGGTGACAACTCACTGTGGTTTCAATTTGCATTTCTCTAATGATTACTGACATAGAACATGTCACATGTCATTAGCTATCTGTATGTCCTGATAGGAAAAATGTCTATTCAGATCCTCTGCCCATTTTTTAAATTGGATTGTTTGTTGTTTTGGGTATTGAGTTGTATGAGTTCTCTATAAATTTTGGATATTAGTGCCTTATCAGATGTATCATTAGCATATATCTCTCACATTTCAGTCTGTCGTCTTTTATTTTGTCAATGGTTTCTTTTGCTGTGCAAAACTTTTCAGTTTGTTGTAGTCCCATTTGTTTATTTTTTCTTTTGTTTCCCTTCCCTGGGGATATATATATATATATATATATATATATATATATATATATATATCAGTAAGAGCAATGTCTGAGAATTTACTCCCTAAGTGATAATTATTTTAGTATGCCCACCTAAAATAGCAATGCCATATTTCAACAAAGAAAATAAATCAATCTTATTAAATACATGATATAAATAACTCATCCAGATTAATTCTCAGCTTCTCAAAGGGTTCTTTACCTTTTAGCCTCTGGACCTCTGCAGATAACATAGACTACTTCTAGGTACAAAGCTCGCCTGAATTAATTTAGAAACCAAAATAAAGTTTAGTGCAGTGCTAAGCTTGAAATGAGCTTTGAACTATAATGACCCTCCTTAATTTCAATATATCATTATAACTACCAATTTAAATTTTTATGTTTTAGAGAAACCTAAGGCTCAATCAGCACATTATTAACAATTAATGGTCAGATTTAGGATAGGATACTCTAATTTTAATAAAAGTCTTCACAAGAAAGGTCAGTGAACTCTAGAGAATCAATCATTCATAAGCAGTCTTTAGTTTTCACTGAAATATTTATGAATGATAAAGTTATTTTGACGAGGCAAAGTTCGATAGGGAGGTTATTACTGACAATATGACATGGTTTCATAAAAATTCCTGGTTACAAGTAAAATGAGGCAAAAAGCTAAGCCAGAGGAAATCCATTTTAAACCCTTCAAGGAAGAAGAGCATCTAATGTGAACATGCACATGACCATATATGAAACACATTCTCAGGATCACACCAAAGGAGGTGCCTCAGAATCAAGCTTAAAATAACTGTATAAGGAAATAAAACTATTCTCCAGTTCTTAGCAAGTAGATCTCTGCATGATTCTAGAGGGGAAGAATGGCATTCAGAGAAAAAGCTGGTTATACACACGAGGAATCAAGACAACTTTATTTTTTAACATAGAATTGCCTGTTACTCCTGTTATCAACTTGCTATACAACAAAGCAACAGCATTGTGTTATTCAATACAGCTGTAGCAGAGATTATGGTGGGTTAAATTAAGAATATGCACATAATGGGCATAGTGAATTGCAGCCAACACCTGGGGGATTATTGAAAGAAAGAGTAGCCTTTGATGGTCCCTTGTTTTTATACCATATGTATAACATTAGCCCCCTGGACCCAGGCAGTATTGCCAAAAAAAAAAAAGGTGGTTAATGTTTATTTTAACCTAATTTTACATGCATGCAAATAGCAACCCAGAAGGAAGCCATTCATAAGTGGGCTGAGCTCACAGTGATTTTCTGCTTACCCCTAGGCCACCATAACTCAACAGTCCCCATAGTGGGTCAAAGCAACAAGACTTCAGTGTTTAGCTGAGAACTACACTTTATTTGGGGAGCAGAATTAGGAATGATGAAATCTTAAAGGTTGGCAGCTTGGTTTACTTTCTTTCAGAAACATCCCACAATATATAACGTAACTAAATAAATTGGAATCACTCAAACATTTCTGGAACTAGTCTGAATTTATTTAACCTTGTTTAACTTTATTTAAGTATAGGACTCCTTGAGTATGTGGAATGTTTGAAAAAATAAAAATATTTTATGGATCTGATATATTTGTGGTGTCAGTAATCTCACATTGATTTAGAATAATTAAGAAGAAGTGAGATATCCAGAATATAGATCCATTAATGTTGTTTTAAGCACACATATATATGAGGGCTGTCTAGAACAAATCCAGCCATAAATGCCTCTATTTTTTCATAACACATGGCTGGATACTTTCCCGACAGCCCTCGTATATAAAAATATATAGGTAAAGGAGTCTGTGAAACCCCTTAGTTGTAATATTAATTAAACTTTTTTTAACAATTCTATGCCATTGACTGTTTTTTTCAAGTGGTTTCAGAATACATGGAAACACTTAATTTCCTTGAGATTTTGAAGACAATGTTGGCTTGCCTTTATTAGTTAGTAATCTGCCTAAGGAGTAATTATTTTCTACAGATGGTACAGAATTTCCAATTAACAGACCCTCTTCAAATAATCACAGATTTCAAATTAGGAAAACTAGAATTTATCGAAGTACTTATACCATCTTCAAAATAATTTCCTTCTGGAGAAACAGAGTTCAAATTTCATCAAGACAATTACTAACTTTCTGAACTTCAGAGAAATGAATTTGAAAATGTTGGTGCTTGCAACATGAATGGTGTTACTCCCAAACTCACATGAATTCTACCTACATTTTTTATTACTACTTCCCTCCTTCTCCCAAACAGGTTCATCTCCAGCATATTTGAGATTTCTCATTTATAGTCCTTTCCAAAGCATTCCATTCTTTTCTTTGTGTTCAGTACATCACTGGTGCAGTCTCTTGTCCTTCCTGGGGAACCGCCCTCCCCCCCAACCCCCACATATACCTCACCCTCCACCCCCCACACACGTCTTCCAAACCTTTCTGGGTATTTCTCCAAACATAGTCCTATTCGATGTATTTCTCTAATTCAGAAATCAGTGTTCCCCATTGCCTGAGGTGTAAAGTTCAAATTCATGAACAGTAAGTAAATGCAGGTTCAGTAACATAGTTATGCAGTTGTATTAGTACAAGTGAGAAAAATCGCACTTGTTTGGGATTTTGCTCTGTATTAATATTCTCATCTGTTGAGTGCCTATATCAGCAGCATCCTAAAATAATTAGGATCACTAATTAAAAACATGGATGTGAGAGTGCTCTGAAAGATGCAAAACACTAAACACTTGCAGGTTGTCATTTTAAGTATTTCGGGAAAGCCTGTTGACTGCCTTACTCAACAAAGTTTGGCTGGTACCAGGACTCTCAAGTTATCAAATAAAAAATGAGGGAACACACTTCCTTCACTGGTCCTTAATTTCTCTTCCGACACAGAGGTAAATAAACTAGTCAGTTGCACTTAGCCCCTTGCTGTGGAAAACCATTATTATTCTTTTGCATAATTATTGTGCTTACAGATTTTATAATTCTTCCCTTGCCTTTGACATTTTACTTAGCACTCTGTATCCAATTTTCGTGTAAATCAACTCAATTTAATCTCCTCATCAGCCTCTTGACACGATTTCAAAACACCAGGCTTCAAAGTCTCTGTGACTCTTCACTTGGTACTTCTAACATTCACGTGATCTCTGTAGAGATCTCCACATAAAAGAAAGGATGCAACAGGCCGGAAGAAAACATTCCAAGATGCTTGTAAACCTAATTTTCTGGGTCCTTAGTAAGAATCTCATTTATAAAATGTGCACTAACGAGAACTCAGTTACCTATTTTAGTGCATTACACTTAATTCTCTGTAAGCTTTTCTATTAGACTAAACTCCAATTCGATTAGGCCAGGAGATTCCCAAGACAGTAAAGCTGTCTAACATGGATGGGCACACACACACATATGACACACAAAATCCAGTGTTTTGCCACTGCACGAAAGACATTCTGGCAAGGGTTTCTCAAGGTTTGAACTTGTCAGTTTTCACCTTTTACATTTACGTGGATTCTCATAGGGCAGATAATTTTGTTGTGTTTTCTTTTTCTCCACCGAGCTTAAAAAACAATGGGATAAATTAAGGAGAGAAGGGAAGGAGGAAGGGAGGGCAGGAGAAAGGAAAGGAAACAAGACAAGAAATAAGGAAGGAAAGAAAATAGCCAATGAGTAAATAATAACAGTTTCTAAAATTCAAGAGAGTGAGGTAAGAGTAAAGAAACTATCTCTGTGAAGGGCCAACTCTAATACCTCCTCTCTATCTCCTGCACGAGGGGCATCTTAAGCAATCATTCATTTTCTGAATTCACTCCCATTCTGATTTTCAGTGCTCTTAATGAGGAAAAAATGTTGTCTCTCTGCAATTGAGAAATATAGTAAAATAATAATGAAATATTGCTGTTAACACGTATGTGTGTGAATCGGCATAAGCCAACTCTGCTTTTATATTACTGCTCAGAGTAGTTCATTCAGGTTTCAAATGTATTGAAAGGCAAACACTTAACCTTTGCTCCCTTCCACTTCCCATGTAGACATATTTGGTAATTAGACTAGAAGCATTAACATAATATATGTCTAGATTCTCTAATGTTCACTCTCTGTGGTTGCTGCTGGCACTTCACATTGCATTACAAAGTAACGACAAAATATGACTTGTGTTCAGTCTTGACAGAGAACGTGATGCATAATTTTCAAAGGATAGAAAGAGTTAGGACCTTCTTTCCTATTTCAAAAATGCCTGAGTAAGAGCATTTAACAATACATATAATTAATTTTTGGGCTTTGCATTTGGATGATATGTTAAAAAGGAAAAGCAGTGATAAACAATTATCATTAAGATAAAGATGTTTCTTCCCTAAAAGATATTGCAAGTTGTCCAAGTTTATTACTCACCTGAATGACACCATGAACAAAGAAACTGAAATCAATAAACAAAGGAAGGAAAGTGAAAGCTGACTGAATTGCATTTTAAAACATAATCTACATCACAACAGGAGTACATTAATTTTGAAGAAAATTAGCAAGGTTCTGTTAACAGAATAATGAATAGTTTCAAAGGTTTACCATATCAAAAAGCATTAATTATGTTCATTATTTCCAAGTCAACATTACTGTGGGAAAACTAAATGTGAACAAAGCTATTTCGCTCCTCATATTCTCAGAAACATGCACAAACATTTGATATCTTTTACATTTACTTCAGAATGTCCCATCTTAATTACCATGGCAATGTGATGAATACAACAGTCTCTAAAGATGAGGGCATGCATTGATCTGAAATATGATTGTCAAGGGTGATATGGGGAGAGGTTGAGAAGAACAGTTGATCTTACAGGTAAAGATTAGACTGACCAGATGTATCATTTTAAATGGGACAGAAAACAATGCTATTATCCCTTCTCAAACACTCTGTCTGGTCAGCCTACTGACACAATGAATTTAACCTAGTGAGGCTAGGCTGACCAGACAGAGTGTTTGAAACAGGACAGTACTCTTTTCTGTCCCATTTAAAACGGTACATCAGTGTAGTCAAGATAGAGATACAGAGGGGGGAACAAAAGGTAGTGTAATTGAAGAATTTTTACCATATAGGGTAGATTTAAATCTGTTGTACTCCAATTATGAACAAGAATGTAGGTTCTCAGAGGACAACTGAATTCATACAATTCAGTGGGAAAACAAAATTAGTCAAATCGGTAATTTGGAAATGTGTAGATGAGATGTCCAGATGAGTGACTGGAGTTTTCCCTTCTCAAACTGGTTGTTTGGCAATATTAGACTCAATCTTGATGTCTGTGTTCTGGGGGAAATAAGTTTCTTTGTTGCAATTTTTCATTTTTAATAACATTAGTTCAAATTTCTCCAGTGCCTTTTATTCCATTAGCTCAAAGCACTTTTCAAACCACTAATGAATTACGTTTTCTGACGTTCCAGCTAGGCAAAAAGTGTCCCATCCATTTCCACAGTAAAATGCTTCACTTATAGCAATACCAGCCATTAGAGAGTAGCCACAATTAAAAAAAAAGTATTTTTAAAAATCAGTTTCCATTTTATCTTCTGCTTCATAGGCAACCTGAGGCATTAAGAAGTTTAACAACATCTTCCAAAGAACGGAGAGCTCAGACCCTCAGTCCTCGCTAATTTTGTCTATTTTACAGCTTATACCATCCACAGAAAATTGATTCACTCAGAGTTTTCAGAATTCTCAGTGGGAGACAGAGAACAAAAGAAGCATCTTCCCAAATCCAGCCTCTTATCACTAGGCATCTCCATTACCCTGTCCATACTCATCAACCTGAATTAGAAAGCATTGAAAAAAACAGTTCAGGTGACAAAGATTATTTCCCAAAACTGAGTAAATCATTGACAACCTCATCCATTATACTGTAAGAGAAAGCGACTGCCGAAGAGAACAACGTTGATTTCAGGTTCATTTAAATTCCAAGTCACTTCTTTATAGACATATCTCCTAAGTGAGTCCTTTTGCATTTATAAACAAACAAATGAGATGAGAGCAACTGAATGAGTCCATTTGTTTTTACTTCAATCAGTCAAATGTGATAAATTCTATGGTTATCATTTCTGCAATTTTTGTTTCTAAAACTTTTCACCAAGGTTAAAGATGACTTTTATACATTTTATGTCCACTGTACTGAACACATTAACATGTGTCAAATTACCATGATATTGTTGCCCTAAATTTACCTCCCACAATTACTACATTTATATCTTAAATTGTGTGTTTCCATTGCCAGGAAATTATACATTAAAATAGATAGGTCTTCTTTTCTTCCTCTAGGACAAAAGGAGTGAGGAGAGTCCAGTGTCCTAAGTGACATTATGGCTCCATGAATCTAAGAATGGCAGAGTTGCACAGGCAAGTATGGGATAGAAGGAAGACTTGATATTCATCTCAGAAGTCATGATATTTTTGTAGGAAGCAGAACAGAATAGGAAGAGCAGGATAAGAGGACCCAGTAGGACATACAGTAACTCACCAGTCATCTTTGTACAAGACAGTGGATATGTCCAATAAAATCTACAATGATTAGACATAGCCATAAGTCAAGTGGTAATGCAAACATTTTCTGAAGTCAAATTTAACTGCTATAAAAAAATTATACTATAACATGATGGAAATAATACCAAAAGGTACCTCTACCACTCCCGCTTTGCAGAGATAATGAAGGGCCAATTGTACAGCCTGCTGGGTGTGTGTAAGATGTATCAAAACGCACTCTAGAAAGCAGGGAAAGTGGAAAACATTTCCTAGGCTTCCATGTAAACCTGTAGTTACCTGCCAACGACACCAGATGGCCGTCCACAGCCAAGTGTTCATTTATATTTTCCCCCCACATCAAAGAAAAGTGACGAATATTCAGAATGCTGCAATAAATACTAAATATAAGTGTGTTGTAGCCTTTTTAGATGTCTATATCAGCCAAAGGTAAAGCTATAGAAAAGCTGAGACTACCTATAAAGTTTTTCTTAAGAGCTTGGTGTATTATTGATATAATTCTGTTACATCATCGATAGTCATAATAATTTCCTCTGGAAATAGAAAAATGGATATGGCTCTCTTTGACTAATGGAGACCAGTGAGATACACAGAAATCAAGTTTATGGCTAGAAAAAGTCAGTGGGGAAAAAAATAATTGGGGGGAACAGAAATCACTTGGACCTTGGGAACCTAAGTAAAATGTGGTTAAAATATAAAATAATAAAGCCACCCGTATGTCACTTTCTAGCTTCTTTGTGAAATTACCTTTCATAGAAAGGACAGTCACAGGTCTCAAGCAACATACATTAAGATCCCAGAATAAAACATGCCTTACACTTTCAATTCTTACATGCCTATGCCCTGCCTTTTCTTTCTGTTCTTTAGATCTGGCTAGCTCTGGAGTGTATGCGCTTGTGCTACTTTGCTCAGAATTTGGAGAGCACAAGTCACAGAGATATTTCTGTTGCCGTGTAGCTAAGACTCAGTATGAATTACTGAAGCGGATAAAGACAGAGCCGATAAAGACTAGCTGAACTGCCCTTGAAAAGTTTCCATTCATGCTGCTGGAGAAGTAAAAGGCATTTCAAAGAACTCTGTTGGTACACACACCTTGATAAAGGACACGCGTTAGACTTCCCCAGTAGGTTTTCCATGGTTGTAATCAGGCTGTTAAAGTGATGTCACTAAGAATGTTCTGTCACAGACAATGGTTATTGCTTTTAATTTGGGTAATGTGTGTTATTTTATAGATGAATACATTCCCCAAAAGAAGAAGAAAAAAGAAAAGGAACTCAATATGTGAATTTGTATCTTCGTAGTTGGCTTTCAGCTTGCAAAGGTCTTTACTTCCTGCGTTCATCGGCTTAACATAGTGTCAAAATGCCGTGGTTAACTGCTTGTCTGAGCGCTTCCAAAGGATAGGGACCATATCTTCCCTGTATGTATATTATAAAGAGAGGAGATAGGGCCAAACTAGTTGCCCTTTCTTTCCTTACTCTGTCTGGCTGGAAATAGTGCCCTCCCCGTAAAGTGACTAAATAGAAGAGAGAGTAGGAGAGATTATGCCAAAGAGCTGTTTCTTTTGCAAGAAACAAACAAACAAGCAAAAAAATTATTTGTTTTACATTTGGAGGGAGTGTGGGAGCTGGGTTTTAAAATGTTCTGGCTAAGTTTCCCTTTAACATGTGTTTTTGGTCTACGGATCAAAGGAAGTAAGGCTGGATAGACCTACATGGTTTTGCGGGGCTCATAAAACTACGGTAGATTTAAATTTCAGCTCTACCACCTACAAGTTTTGTAATCTTGGACAACTTCACCTTTCCTTAATGTCTATTTTTGTAAAATAGAGGTAACACTTTATTTAGTTTTAAGGGTAAATGTGGGGTTATGATGAGAAGTTATATAATATAGTGATTAAATGAGATTGTTATGTGTGGCGGGTTTTGTACTGTGCATAGAGCACAGTAAGTGCTAAGTAAATACTGGCTTTTCTGTTCGTATCACCCAAGATGAATCAGGGCTCCATCTAGTCTTTTCCATATTTTTGGACAACATTAACTTATAAGGCCACAGCATCTAATTTAAGAAATCGTGTCCTAACCCTAGTTAGTATCTCACACAAATTTTGAAAAAAAAATTATTTGGTTTGCAGAGCATAAACATGGAAACATTTTTCAGTTTTTTCTTCAAGAGCTCATTTTGCATAGAGCTTCACAAAATATCTCTTCCTTCTTCTCTCCTTCCTCCTTTCTTCCTTTCTCTTTTCTCCCTTCTTCCCTCCCTTCTTCCCTTTCTTCTTTTCCCTTTCCTCCTCTTTACTTCTTCCTTCCTTTCATTATGTTTTGCAAATATTCCTTTATTCATTCCCTAACTCTCACTACCTTGCATTTGCTCCAAAGAGTGTCTTACATCCAAATAACAACTCAATAAAACAAACAAACCAACACAACAAATAACAATGACAACAAAAAAAAATTTTTTTCAGATGTTTAAAATGAACAACACGTGAGCAAACATATGCACATTCTCACTTTGGGATAGAATACTGAGTCACAGGGTACACAAATCTTAAACTTTTCTAGGTCATGCCGTATTGTTTTTTAATGTGGTTTTAACACTTTTACCCCAACCAGCAGTATATGAGAGTTCCTGTTTTTTCTGGTTCAGCCAGCCAAGATTACATGGTTTAATTTGCTAATTTTTGTCAATCTTGTGCATGTCTTATAGTTTAATATACATCACCCCGTCTGATAAAGAATTTGAGCTTCTTTTCAAATATGCACTGACCTTTGGATATCCTCTTTCCCAAAATGCTTATTCGTGTCTTTTGGCCATTTTTCTACAGGGCTACAGGAGTTCCCTTTTCATTCTTGAGACAACCTTCTGGCAGTTCTGTGTGTCAAATATCTTTTCCCACTCTGACTTGTCTTTTGCTCCATTTCTGGTATCTTTTTATGAATAGGGGTTCTTAATTTTAGTGTAGTCATTTTTAATCATTTTCTTTATGGTGGTGGTTCTTACGTCTTTTAAAATAAATGGTATCCTATCCTGATTTTGTCAGTTCAATTCTCCTTCCCTTCATTCCAAATAAGAGTGAGTTTACTAGACACGTGAAAGCTGCTGATTCAGGCTTGATTCAACAATGCTAAACCACACTTAGAACAATATTTTCCCATTAAATGGAAATGGCTTCACTGGCAGAAATAATATTTTATCCTTTTATTGGTACGATGGCATTGTCAAATGTTCTCATTGCTTATAAACCTATAAATTTGCTGGTTTAAGGCAAAAACCCTTCACACAAAATCATCAGTAAAAGATACATTTCGAGTGATAGCTTGATCTTCGAGAAAAATGCTACAGAAATATTGGTTCTTTACTAGACTGAGTGGTAAAAAGCCAGAAGAAATGGCAGAATCACTGAAGTATTGTTCAGTGTGCTTCAGTTTTATCAAAGAAGTGAGATCTTCTACACCAGTAAAGAAATTTCAAAACAAAATCGGTATCATCCAGTTCTAAGGAAGTCAGAAAAATTAAAAGCAAAATCTCTAGGACATGCCTAAAATTTTATAGTGCTATTCAGCGCCATTCTGCCTGGTCTATATCACCACAGAAGTAAAGTATTCTTTTTTTCCTATGGTTTTCAGTTTTAATAAACATAGTGAAGACCTTTTCCTTAAAAGGCATCATGCACTTACTAACTGATGTGATGGCCCCTGCCCCACCATCCTTGCACCATGACTATTGTTTACCCTTGGGCTCAAAATGCCCATTTAGAGGACCCCAGGATAGGTCAGCGGGTGATCACTTGCCTCACAATTCCACAGTCCAGGGCTCGAATCCTAGCCCTGGCTCCAGCCATGCAAACCCATATGCTGAACTGTGGTACAAATGGTAACCACTGGGATGGTGGCGAAGGTTCTTGCCTCCCATGTAGGAGGCCCTCAGTTCTGTTCCTGCCCTCTGCAGCCCCACATCCACCTGTGTGGAATGACACCATGTCACAACTAATGGTGTACAACAACGGAGACTGCTTTGGACCCTCCCCCTTCTCTCTCTTTCTCTCTCTCTCACCTTCTCTCAAAACAATAAAATAAATCTTTAAAAAATAAAATTGCCCATCTAGACTGCTAAGACTTATAAGGCACAAATCAGAAAAAAGGAGCCACAAATCATTCTCTAGAAATAAGAAGGTCAACTAGTATTAAATTAGTTCATTTACAAAACTCATTGAAATTAGCTGCATGTTTTTAAATTGCTTCTTGATTGAAGGCATTTGCCTCATTAATTCTAAACAACCTGTGAAGACTATTAAAGTCTCACAGAAAAAAAAGAAAAAAAAATGACCAAAGGACGAGGTGCACAACACACTTTAATTCAGGGGTAAATGAAAAATGTATACGAGAGAGAGAGAGAGAGAGAGAGAGAGATCCAAAATGGGAAAGTTTAACTTCAACATTCTACTGTGGAAGTCCTCATCCTTTTTTTCTTTTTCTTTTTTTCCTTTTTTTTTTTTTTTTTTTTTTTTTTTTTTTTTT
>PVKE010017960.1:0-30130 GCA_004027555.1 Craseonycteris thonglongyai
TGAGTGACTGTTCTATTTTATTTTATGGGCACCGGGAATTTTGTGATTCCCTATTTGACTAACTACTAGAAAGCTTACAATCAAACTTATGGCCCAGATCTAGAAGCTACAGAGGACTTAAATAGCAGAATATTTTATGTGTCAATATTATATGTGGCTTCATATTGTTAACTCAATCCTCATTGTCCCTGTTTTCCTCTCTGCATGCCTTTATCTATATTTTAAATTGCTGTATATTTTTAGGAAAGGTACGTACCTTGAGTAATAGCTGGGACAAGACACAGAATAAATGAGTATCATATAAACAATCTATTTACTATTATTCTTTGTGCTTGAGTAAAGTCAACACCAGTGGCCTTAGTTCAGGATTCATAGAATAATTGGCTCATGCACATACACTTGGAGATGGAAGCAAGAGGCAGCTTCCTAGTTCCCTGAGATGTTCCTAAGGGAACTGACTGCTGTACAGAGGCTTGCCTCCCAAGACCCTCCTTGATATTTCTGTTTAAATTGCTCTTCTAAGCCAGTCCTGCAGAAAGCATTTTTTAAAAGATTTATTTTCTGAGGGAAGGTGAGAGAGAGAGAGAGAAAGAGAAGAGAGAGAGAGAGAGAAGCGGGGGGTGGGGGCAGGGGCAGAGCAGACTCCGTAGTTGTACATTATTAGTCATGACATGGTTTTATTCCACACAGGTGAATGTTGGGTTGCACGGGGCAGGAAATGAACCAGGAGCCTCCTGCATGGGAGGCGAGAACGTTCGCTGCTAAGCCAACCTGGCAGTTAGCAGTTGTGTCATAGTTCAGCATATAGGTTTGCAAGGGCTGGGAAGGGAATTGAACCCCAAATCTCATGATTACAAAGTAAGCGCTCAACTGCTGAGCTATACCAGCATCCCCAGGAAGCATTTTTTGACCACCATATTGCTTCTTCCCACTACATAAAAATTTAAATCTCCTTTGGCCTAACATTCAGCCTTGCATGCATGCTCTAGGTTGTGTTTTAACAGTTACTGCACTCTGTCTCTATATTTCCCTCCACTACTACACAATGAGCTCCCATGAATGTGTCTCAATCTTTTCATATCCACATGGCCTTCCACAAATTATGTTAAAAAAAAAATTTTTAATTGGGTAGAAAAATAAAAGTTATGGAAAGATTCAAATTCAGAAATGCTGTTTACAATATCATGATATAAAGTAACTAAATTAAATTGAAGTAATAAAAATTTGTCTACAATCTAATCACTTTGTTAGGTATGAGAACACAAGCTATTTAATCAAACAGTTTACCTGTTATTGTAGAATCACCAGAATTGTCCAACATCTAATCTGAGGGGACAGAGTTTAGAATTTAACAGATTTAGAGTGTGGGTTCTTTATACTCAAATATTAACTTAGAGGCAGTGTGATACAGAGGTTAAGCTTGGATTTGATCTCTGCCTTCGCTCCTTGTAATCTCTTCGCCTTGAAGAAAGCTCTCTGATCTTCAGTTTCTCAGATGTAAAACATAGCCATCTATCAGCCTCATAGGATTGTGAGGATCAAAAGGCATCATGTTTGTACAGCCCTCAACCCAATGCAGAGCACCCAACAAGAGCTCAGTAAATGCTGTGATAGTAATTATAGTACTCACTGCACATAAAGCCCTGTTCTAGGTAGTGAAATTAAAAAAAACAACAACAAAAAATGAGTAAAGCATTATCCCCTATCCTTGAAGAAATTATAATTCAATGATACAAACTGAAAATGTAGGTTTTCAATAAACCAGATATGTGAACAAGAAATATGGATATGATATGGGAACACAGAAAAGGGACATTTAGTTCTTTATCTCTATATCACTCTTTATGCTTTAATAATAGCAGAATAATAATTTCAGTCATTTAAGGATGACTTCCTCTTTGTAACAGTCTATAATTCTCATGTGACAATGAGGATGCCATCATTCTCAAACAATATTAGAAAACAGTTCATGAAGACCTTCTAAAATAAAAATGCTTCATTCAGATATATGAAATAAAAAAAAAAAATCTGAAATAGAAAATAGACTAGTAAAGCCATGTTTTCCTTGACTGTTCCATACTAGAAAACCCTTCTAGGTTAGGTTAAGAAAAGAGAGTTAAAGAAGACACAAGAAAGCTGTGTAGTAGGATGGTCTTTCAGCCTTGCCCACTGTGGGCTGAAGGGCAGATGAGAAAAGAAAGATGCAGAAGTGCAAGAGAATTTCCCATTGAAATTCAGAAGATTAGAGAGAAGAGACAATCTGGGCCCTCTTAGTCTTATCTGTGTCTCTGATAGGTGAATATCAATGAGAGGTGTTAAAGAGTGTTCTGAGTCACTAAAAGGAGTCTGGATTTTTCTGTAAGAAGTGAGGGACTGAATGATACAGGAAAAACTGAAGCTAAAATCATGGCAAAACAAGCCAAGGGCATACATATCAAAAGGACACCAGGTCACTAGTTCCCACCACCACCCTGGGGTTAGGGTGAGAGGGTTGTGGCATCTCCACAAGGGGTCCGTGCCAGGGAGCATTATAGGTACCTGAAGTCTTCCCAGTAGTTACACAGCTCCTTTTACTGAGTATGCTGTGGGTTGCCTTGGGAAATGGAAGACCAGCCTGAGACCAAGGCAGATGAAGTTCTAGCACAGAGCGAACTCCTCAACAGCTCTGTGATAGCAGCACAAGTTTCCTGAGCTGGCAATCCATCCCGGAGGGCAGCAAAAGGGAGATTCATCAAGAGGAAGTCTAAACAGAATGTGGTTGAATAATACGCCTGATAGACTAAGAAACCACTGCACTAACACTGAATTTACCTGACAGCGACCAGATGTAGTTTCTGTATTGAGTAGACAGCTTGGAATCAAAATACTGCGATGACTTATAGGAAAACAGAGTCACCTTTTTACCTTACATGAATTGGTATTTATGAAATGTGTACCTGCTACTCAACATTCACCTTCTATGTGATTGTCTGGGAGGTCAACAGCCAAAGGGAATAACAAAAAGCACAATAAGGTCCATGCCTCTGTTGTTCATGATGGCAATTCAGTGATCCACCCCTGGCCAACTGCAATGCAGGGTGGCTACTGACTTGTTGATATATTTGAGACATATAATTATATATCTGAGACATATAACTATTGAAGTGGCAATGACTAATGATTATGAAGATGATTCAGATAAAACACACTATGGAAAGAAACTTTGTTTTTGCCATCCCAGGCTTTTAAAAAACAAATTCACTAGGCTGTGGTTTCCCATTTTCTAGGGGGAAACCTTTCATGTCCTTTATAATACTCTGAAATTACATACAACTGCCATGCATTACCAGTTACGTGTGAAAAAACCTTATAGTGTGAATTTGCAGACACCCTCTGCTCTAGCACGCAACTTACTATGAGGTCAGGGTTCTTATTTCATTCAATTTCTTTTCTTTTCTTTTCTTCTCTCTCTCTCTCTCTCTCTCTCTCTCTCTCTTTTTTCTTTCTTTCATTTTTTTTTTTAAATCTACTTTTCCCAGGAGACTGTGGTATATATAGGAGAGATTCAGTAAACATTAAACATTTAATTCAAGTATCTACAACTTCAGGGTCTTTGAGATTTATTATTCTATATTTTTTAAAAAACTTTTTTTTTTTTTCTAAAATTCTATGCCCAGAATGTATGAGCACTAAATTTTTCAGAAGCACTGGGAGAAAGTGTGTATTACAACAAACTTGTCTGTCACAATAAAATCTTAACATATTTACATGCATATAGTTGTTTAAACATATTTTTATATGACACATTTTATTTTGCCTTTTTGTGCATACCACTAGACTTTTTTATGGTAATAGAATGTCATTAAATGCCTTAGTTTGTCAGGAATTATTTCTTCCAAATATTTCAATAACTCTAATGCTTACAATATTCAATGTAATAAAAAGCTCTAAAAGGTGGCTAGTATTGTTCTAACATGAATGAGGATATTGAGATTCATAGAAATTAAGTAACTTTCTTAGGGTGTCATCCACCACAGGCTGCTCTATGGGAACTGTCAGATAATCAAGTGCAACAGTGGTTTAAAGACTAACCAAAGGAACTTTTAAACTGGAGTTAGACATAAATATTTATCTTCTATGTATGACAGTATTAAGAGTAACTCAGCATACTAAACACACACACACACACACACACACACACACACACACACACTCTGTCCAGAAAAAAATCCAGCCATAAATGCCTCCATTTTTTATATTACATGGCTAGATACTTTCCAGACAGCCTTATATATATATCAGCTCCTAAAATACAAAGGGGTTTTGCATAGAGAAAAGGCAAAATAACTTGGAGTACAACTGAAAAAGAAATTGATTTGAAAAAGAGGATTTAGACTTTACTTATGCCAAAATACCTGAACCCATCTATTATATAAATATATCCTCATACATTAGTCACCTCTCAATTCACAGCTTCTTGCAATAGGAATCAATGAGTGCATACTGTGTCAAAGAAGAGCAATGTCACATTTAGATGTGTTCACTTTTTCTCTGAGCAAAGGTCTCACCTTCTCTGCGCTTATGACTTTTCTGTGCCTTTGACACTGCATACAATATTTGGTTAATAATTCCCTTACAATCTGTTAGGTTCCTCTCTTAGCCAGCTGCACTATAATATAGTCAACTTTCTGCTAAAAAAAAAAAATATTTTGAAACATACACATGATTGGAACCCAACACACTTTTCTGGCTTATCTATCATTGCTGTGTGTTCCCATGGCCCACCACATTTCAATTCTAGCACATCACTTAACACACAGTATCATAAACACCTCATTCTTTATTATTTCTCTACTGAATCATAAATTCATTGATGGAAAAGACTCTCTCCAAAGGGCTGTTTAAATACATGCTGATCAAGTCAATGAACAACAAAAATAACACCCTGATTATGTTACTTTTAAATGGCAAAAGGGATTTTGCAGATGAAATTAGGTTAATAATCAGATTATTCAGGTGTGTCTAATTTAATCACACAAATCTCTAAAAACCGGTGTTCTTTCTCTGGCTGGTGGCAGAAGGGGGAGTCAGAGAGATTAAAGCATGACAAATCTGCTTTTGAAGTCAGAAATGTACCTGTTTGATGATTTGAAAAGGAAGTGGGCTATGTGAGAAGAATGCAGGTGATCTCAACTCTCTGTGGTAAGAAAAGCAGACTGTAATGCCAGCTGACAGCCAACAGGAAAACAGGGACCTCAGTCCTACAACCACAAGGAAGTTAATTCTGCTAACAACTTGAATGAGCTTTAAAAAAAGAACCTTGAGTTTCAGACGGGAACACAGCCTAGCCAACACCCTGATTTCAATCTGGTGACACAGTGACCAGAGAATTCAGTTGAGCCCTTTCAAACTTCTATTCCACAGAACTGTGAGATAATAAATGGGTATTGTTTTAAGACATGAAGTTTGTGGTAATCTGCTATAGTGGTAATAAAAAATCAAATACATCACCATGATAAAAATTTACATTCTCTTGAACAGGACGATTGTTTCCTTTTCTAAGATCCAATGAGATATTATTAAATAGTTAAGTGAAAGAATAAACTTGTGTCCTTCTTTAGTGGCCTAGATTTTGAAAATCCAGAATTTCTAGTGTTCTCTTGGTTGTGAGTGATTTACGGCACCCACTGCATGGAAACAAACCAAGTCTGGCCGGCTCCAGTCTTAACACATAGAGCTGATCCTACATTTCATGCCATGCATTAGGTGATCTCCAATCTCTTTGTTATTGTTCAGTTTTAGACAATCTTGCAATAAATGTTACAGTGTTTCTGAGCAATTGTGGTATAAAATGAGGAGGCCTCATCTCTGTACTTTTCTGAAACAAAGCTGTGGCCAGATTTCTAGTATGAGTGATTTTCTTAGGGAAACAATAGGGTTTGCAATGTTCTACCTTGAAAGATTTGGGTCATTTAAAATAGGGAGGCTTATGTCTTTAAGAACAGTGACTTCTAATGTTTGTTAAAGGCACTTTTTCTGAATAGTAGCTATTATATTTAATGACATTGAATTGCTGATATTCAGCTACTTGAAACTTACAAAAACAGTAGTTTTATATGGTTATCCAATAAAATAAGTTCATTTATGCAGGGTTTTAATTTAAAAAATAGTGTGGTCATAATGGGTGAAAGATTCTGTGCAATGTGTTAAGTACAGGTTAACAAAAAGCTATGTGTGCTCAGGAAATAAAAAAATTTTCCCATCATTGTGGGAGTTGATAACAGTTTTTGACATTCAGTTATGCATTTTATTTAATCAGTCATTTCTTTATTCAAGACTGTCATCAAGCATTTATTAAGAACTTACAACATGCCACAAGTAGTCCCAGACGCTCCTGATATAAAGGTGAAAAGCAGAGTGTTTACCTTCAGACTTTAGTAAAGGAGACATACAATTATCATAGGGTATTACAAGCATGAGAATAAGCATAGATTCTAGGGAAGAGAGGCATCTATCCCAGGCAGGGGTGAGGTTGGACTTACTTGAGAAAGTGACTCATCTGTAAATTATAGGAAGGGTAGAAGTTAACCAAGTAGGCAGGTAGAGAAAAGGCATTTTGGAGGGAGAGGAGAAGAAGCCCTTTGATAGAAAAATGAGAAAGCATGACAAACTGGGGGAAATGAAATAGCACTGAGCTAAATCTTGGGCTGCAAAAGTGTGAAGACTGAAGAAAAACCTGGACTTGGAGAGATGCTAACTCAGTTGAACAATATAGGTACTATGCTAAGGAGCTCAGTCTTTAATTCCTGCTGCTTAATCATTTATGACCTTTTGAGGCTTTATTATTTCAAAAGTAATGGAACATTGTGAGTACCTTTACCATCTCCTAGACAACCTTTCCTTGAATCAGCCAAATGTATCACTTAATCCTCAAAACCCACCGCAGACCCTTGCTGACAGCCCTGATAGCTGCTGCTCTGTCTGGTCACTTGACACTCAGGAATGAGACTGCAGTCACAAACATCAGATGAGGAGCTCAGCTCAGAACTACCATGGTGGTATGGAAGTTTAGCAATAACTATTCCATATGGGCTCTAAGACCAATCTGACTAATAAAATAGGTAGAGTGACCAATCATCCCAATTGCCCAGGACTGTTTCAGTTTTACCACTGACGGTACCACATTCCAAGAAACCTTTTTAAAAGATGAGTACAAAACGTCAGACACAAAGTGCAAAACCCATATGGTAGCATAAACATGAGTGTGTGTTGTGGGAGGCGGGGAGGTGAAAGCAATATATTTATTAATGGTAGATGGCTATGGAATAGATCATGCCTCTCATGTTGCTAATCTTTCCCCTGATCACTGATGTGGCAGCCATGATTTTCAGTTCACGCTGTTACAATCCTTGGAGTATGTGACTTGAGTGAGAGTCTTAATTAAGTGCACTGTGATCACAATGTTAACAGTTTATCCATCCCTGGCCTGGTCTATAGAACGATTGTTGTGCCTCACATTGGGATAGTGCTGTGAATTATTAATTTTTAGCATTGTGAACATTGTGATCATGTTTTCTAAGAGATCTAATAATAAAAATGAAAATGAAGGTGATGATAACACAAATGACAGCATGATTCAGACACCAAAAAAAGAAAAAAAGTAAAAATTTAACATCTGTGTTCTTTTCTTGACTGATGGAAGAACATATACAAATGGACTAGAGAGGAAAATGATCCAAACACAGCATATTGTACAATAAACAGAAAAAAATATATACAGGATATACACACTATACAGGGATTTGGAATTTGGGCATAGTAGAGAAAGAGATGTGAATCTGTGAGACTTGAATCTCACAAGTTCTTGATGAACGAAGCAAGTACTTTTAAAATAATAATAATAACTTATTATTTTTAATTTTTTGCTATCTCCCAAAAAGATATCAATACTCAGGAGAAAATAATGGTTGTTGAATTAGCTTGGGAATACTTCATGAATAAACACAAGTTATCTTATTGTTCCCTTGATTTTTCTATGAAATCTAGTAAAGTTATGCTTCCTGATTCACAGATTGCAACTAAATTGTTCTGTGACAAACAAAAGAGGAAATGTTGATAACAAATGAGTTGGTTCCTCACAGAGCAGAGCTGTTTCTGTGAGATCTTAACAAGGATTGTGTTTTCTACTGAGTATGGAAAGTGACACGCTGAATCCTAGTAACAAAAATTAAGTTCCCTCTAGCTCTGAAACACTTTGATTTGAAAGCTGTACTTTCAAATTATTTTCTTGTTTTGTATGAAAATTTCAATGATACTGCAGAAAGCATAAAACAAAAGATTCCTTTTTTTCTTTAAAGATTTATTTTACTATTTGAGAGAAGTGAGAAAGAAAGACAGAGAGAAGAGGGGAGGGCCCAGAGCAGCCTTCATAGCTACACAGAACTTGCTGTGACAGTCTCATGCCACAGAGGTGGATGTGGGGCCTCGTGTGATAGAAACTGAATTGGGAGGGGAGGGCTCCTGCATAGGAGGCAAGACCCCCACCATTGTGCCATCCCAGCAGCTACCAGTGATGCCTCAGCTCAGCACATAGGTTTAGATTTGACCCCCCTGGATCTCGGGGTCATGCAAGCACCCAATTTGTTGAGCTACCCCAGCATCCCCCAAAAAGATTCTTTTGTCCAAATACAAACTAGACTTTGCTCCTCAATCTGCATGTTCAACAAACAATGCAAATGGAAGTTTTGGCAGATTCTCTTCAGCCTATAGACTTCTCACTAAAGAAAATAAAAATATTTCCTAAATGTCCTGCACATCTTTTAGGTGTCTGTTGATGAGAAGGGGTATGATTTATTTTCCAGTGAAATAGAGGCTTTCATAATGGAAGTTTATGATCGCTTCTCAGTTTCCTCAAAATGTGCAGGAGAAATTAATGAAATTTTTGACTTCAAAGGAATGGAAGAAAATAATCTCTTTAAACATGTGCCTACAAAATGGCTATTGTTGCCTGCCATAGAGAAGATACTAAAATGTTGCTTTGCCATTATTTTCAAGCTTTTGGGACAAGATGAATATCCTTTTCTAATATGGGAATAAATTGAGGATAAAAATGGAAAATTGATTATATAGTAAAACAGAAATGTACATATCATTTCTCCAAAACTGCATGATGATCTTTGAAGAGATCATTAAAAGCTTAGAAAAGGGTGAACTGCTTGCACCTGAGTTGTGTTACATTATATTTAGGCTGCAACAAAAACTCACACAGTGAAAAGGATGACTCATATTTTGGAACTAATACTACTTCTGAACTAAAAGCAATGTCATCAGAAAAGGGCAGCTAAGTTACATAGTTGTTTCTGAATTTCTTTACTAAAGCTGTAACTTTTTTGTAATTCAAATTCACTTTTGAAATTCAAATGACTTCCACACCTTCTTAAACCATTTTGCTGCAGACAGGTTTAATTTAGGATGATGCCCAATGTACTTTAGAGTACTTAAAAATGATGTGATTTTTAGATATGAATAGCCTCTATGATGAGTGTATAGATGCAAAGAACCTGATTGATAAACAAATGGTCTATCAAAACAATACTGTAGATACAAGACAGATGAGAACTTTTGGAGGGAAGAAACACATTCCTACAAGTCCAAAGGTCTACTGTTGCTTGTATGTAAAAACCTAACTAATCAATGCTTATTTTCTAGAGAATCTTTAGTTTAATATCATCACAATGAAATAATACAATTTATCACTGTAAAGTGGGCTTGATAAAAGCAGACCTGCATGTCAAAATGAATTTTATGTTAGATTGTATTTAGTTTTAGCATTACATTAAATGAAAGAAAAGTGTCTTTTAAAACGTTCTAGTAATGATACCTACTTCTCAGAAGTTTTTTGACTGCTTTCTTTATAAGAAGTCTTTCCATGTATGTACATTTATATAATTTAAGAATACATAGTAATGTAGACTACAAAAATTAAAATTCCCAATCAAAATTAAAAAGTTAAAATAAATTGCTATTTCAGAGGATAAAAATATAATATATTATTATATTTTTTCATGCCTATTAATTAATTAGTAATACTATAAATTCCTACAAATTGTTGCAGGTAGAGTCCTATAGCTTGTTTGGTTTAAAAAGTAGCATTTATGTAATAGAAAAGCAAATATGTAGAATAATATAGAATTTTAAATAAATACTTCATTTTTCATATATACATTAAAATAACATTTTTATCCTTATTTGTATGATTAGTATATATTTGGGGTCTGGTATGGCTGTGTCCTGTGCTGCCTCTCTAAAAAGTAGGTCACCCCACAGCAAAGTCATCTGTGCAGCTTTTTTTTTTTTTTTTTAAATAACCAGAAACAAGTGTTCTTTTTTTTTTTTTTTTTTTTTTTTTTTTTTTTTTTTTTTTTTTTTTTTTTTTTTTTTTTTTTTTTTTTTTTAAGATTTATTTTTATTGTTTTTGAAAGAGAGAGAGAGATACAGAGAGATACAGAGAGAAGGGGGAGGGCCCAGAATAGTCTCCATAGGTGCACATCATTGGTTTTTCCACATAGTTTCATCCCATAGGTGGGTGCGGGGCTGCACAGGGCAGGAACTGGGCCGAGGTCTCGCCCCCGTGAGAACTGAACTGGGGGAACTCCCCAGTTCAGCACATGGGTCCGCACGGGCCGGGGCCAGGATTCGATCCTCGATCCCCGGGGCTGCAAAGTGAGCGCCCAACCCACTGAGCCATCCCGGCTTCCCCTGTGCAGCTTTTTAAAGATTCTTAGGCTCCACACCTAGAGCTATAGATCAAGAATACATCCTACACACATGTATATAGAGAAACACCCTGGTAATTCTAATGTGTTGCCCATTTTTGGAACCATAGTGATATTGTGCTGAAGGTAGAATTCTTAGAATTTTGTCTCAGATGCAGGAAGTTTTGTATGCAAACCCACTGAATGGCAGCACTATACATGAAATCTGAACTGCTCAATGGTTTACTCTGATCGCTTCAATATCAGGGGGTCCTGCCTTTGTCTTCCTTTTCTTGCTGATAAGGAAGTTTGGTGTGATAAAGCCTTATGTGAGCAGCAGTGGGGAAAATGGGAAGCCTAGTGGTAGGAACACAGATGGCCAGTGGCTTGCATGTGTATCCAGGTTTTACCATTCATTAAGAGGTCTTGAACAAATGAAATCTTGTGAACCAGTGTTTCTCAACTACAGAATGTAGATTACAGCAGATTGTACATTCAAAGAGTTGCACAATGCCTGAAATTTGCAAAATATTTCCTAAGCACAAGACAAGTAAGGAAAAGGTATAATTTAAATTCTCTCTTCATTGTACAGACCCTGGTCTTCAGAGAAAAGCCCAGTACTGAGTAGAATAGGAATTACCTTTTGTAAGTGGTAAAATGCCTAGCCCTGGAATATATGGTGTAGAAAAATGAAAAATGCAGCCATTGAATGTCTCTACATTACTCACATCTTGTTTGACCTTGAGCCAACTGAGCTCTGTTTTCAATCACTTTGCATTGGAATTTTAATAATATCTATTTCATATGACTCTTTTGAATCAAAAGAATAGAATATTTGAAAAAAGTAGCCCCAATAAATACTAAAATGCTAGATAAATGGTAGATATTATCTGCTTCTTTTGTGAGTTCAAAACTATTGCTTGTAAACGTAGCACTGATATATATGAATTGCAAATAAAATGTATTATAAAGTAGTAAATCTGGACTAAAGCTAAAATTCTTCTAGAGGTTGGATAGTTTTATGAGTTTGTTTTATTATTCTTATACAATACTTGAACTTAGAAGAGAGGAATTGATGTAATTCTCGTAGATGTGCTTGATGGAGTCAGATGTAAAAAAGAAAGAATTCTGTCAGTCTTCTGATATCTCTGATCTTTTCCTTTCACATTGTAATACTTATTTTTCTTCTGTGTTTGATTGATAATGTACATTGTACCTGGCACCTCAATAAATATTCCATGCTGACTGAACACTAATGAATCAAGATTCTGAACAGGAACTTAAATTATAGAACCATCATCTAAGCTCATTTAAATTCCTAAACTTGACAGAAAATGCTCACAATTGGGTGAGGAGGCAAACAGTTCAAACTTCGTACTACCAGAGAGATAACTAAACTAAAAATCAGCATTCCAGGAGATTTCTCTGGAACCTTTGCAGGTCATGTAGGTCTAGAGGTCACGGAAAAGACAGAGGATGGCAGTAAATGCCTTTTTACAGTAGTCTGCAGCCTGATTTGAACAATACAGTTAAAATGCCTAACAGTGTCATTAAAAAGCATATTTTGACCATAATACTGTTTATGTTTTCTCAGTAGGAAATCCACTGAGGGCCTTAGTCAAATCCCATCTGTAAATCTAGTTATGGCATGGCAGAAAGAACACAATCATGCTAGAAAAATACAAAATTCCTTTTCCAGCCCTTTGACAGTTATTGTACGAATGATCTTAGGCTAATCATCCCTATATCTTAACTTTTGCATCTGCAAAATGGAGCATAAATCTCCCCTAGAAAATTGTTTTAGGGATTAAATAAGTTCCTATAGGTAAAAAAAAAATTTTGTATTATAATGCTATCCTGGAGAAAAATGACTTGAAAAAAATAAGGTTATTCCAAAAGCCAGCCACACATAGATGAGACCAAAGAAATAATAATCTCTGTAATAGATAGTTTTTGATGAAGAGAAAATTTTACCTTTACAGTAATACTGTATTATGCCTCATAGAAATTGCTACAATTCTTTCAATGTACACGTGAGTGTGTGTGTATGTGTGCATGTGTGTGTGTGTGTGTGTGTGTGTGTGTGTGTGTGTGTACACCACATCTGTATATGCTAAAGAAATAGGTGATAAAGACAGAATTTAAATTCAGGTATTTCTGGGCCTCTGGTTAAAATGGTCGCATGAGGGAATTTTTACTCTATTCTCCTTCATTGAAACCTTCCAAGAACATCAAAAGGACACACAAATAGAAGAAAATCCAGCAACACTATTTTCAATAAAAAAAAAAAAAAAAGAAAAAGAAAATGATAAAATGGCAAATCAAATACCTGAAAAGCATAATTTGTCAAATGTCTCAGAATTTGGGTCAATATGAGAAGGTAGTGAAGACTTGGGGAATATCTTCTCAGATTTTGAGCAAGATACGATTTTTATATAGTTAGATGGTGCAGTCCTAAAATGCCAGCCAACTGTCTAATGAAATTGGTAAGCTCTAGGAACATGAATGGGCCATAGGAGAAGAAGAAAAATGTATCTGTAGGTTTCAAATTTCCCCTTCTAGATTGTCATGGGTGTGGGACAAAGGAGAAAGGGCAGTGCTGAGCCTTTTGCTCTGGACAATCTGGCCTGGTAGCTGAGTGAACTGGAAAGGGAAGCACAACCATCTTAAAGTGGCAGTTTATCAATTGTCTAGAGAGCCGGTTTATGAGATGCTTGCATATGGCTCATGGTCTGCAGTGGTTGTTGTTGCTACTGTTGCTGGGTCATTCCTAGCCTCTCAGATCCTTGCTTGTAGAGAAGCGCAGTTATAAACACTGTGAATCCCTAGAACTGAGGATCCTGCATAGGTATCCGAGAAACAGATGGCTTCTCTCTTAGCACCTGGATTACTATATTTTGAGCTTATTGAAGGTTGGGGAAGAGTCTCCAGGATGAGAGCCATGACCAGGAGCTAATTAGTGTTGAACAAGCATTTGTTGAGCTAAACCAAAGACAACTGAATAATTGCATTTCAAATGAGAATCCTCAATAATGAAAAAACAATATATATATATATATATATATGATAAAAATATATATACATATATACATTTTGTTGAAGATTCACATTTAAAATGGAATTGTTTAATATATATGTAGTAATAATATAATAGATATAGATATAAATATAGATATAGATATAGTAAAGGTCAAGGAGGAAACACCTTTTTCTGTGGCCACATTCTGTAAAATGTATTGTTCTTCAGTGCTGATATATAATCTTTAACATATAGTTGTAGTCATGGAGTCCATGGGCCAGGAAAAAAGTACAAGTCTAGTATATAAATTATTGTTTATGAGTCTAATTAATATATTAGACTCAATACTTACTATTTTTCTGGTCCATAGACTTTGTGAATTAAGTGACTGAATGAGGACACTTGGAAAATGCTTAGACGCTGCTCTCTTCTGATTTCCTGCTAACTTTGCCTGGTCCTTTCACACAGACACAAGAAGGCCTATTTCTTTGTCTCCTTATTTAAATGGAGAAAAGCAAACCACGTCAGTGTTCTTTGAGCACTCACTGCTGTCCAGAAGTTCTAACAACAACCAGAGTACAGATGTACTAATTTGTGAGGTAGCTATGGGGGAGGCGGGAGATCACTTAGTCTGTGCCCACAATGTGCTAATATCATCTCAATTATTCTCCAAAACAACCTTACAGTGTAGGCCCTATTTCTCTGTCTTACACACTGAGAAACTCAGATACAAAATAGCTTATTCCAAGTCACTTAGGTTAAGTAAATGGCAGAGTTGAAACTTTACCTTAGGTCATTGAACTGAAAACCTGGGTTTCATATGTGTTACTGTTTTCTACAATGAGTTACCGGTATTTAAAAAGAATAGATACCGCTGAATTAACTAGAATGTGTGATCAAGTCAGAAAATAAATGTGACATGTCATAAGGTGACCAGATTTTAACATTGGTAAAGCGGGATACCATTGACCGGGGAGGAGGGGGTTCTTGATTAAAAATTTGGTCTATCTCCTGCCATTCCCTAGCTTGTTGTGCATTCGTTCCAAAAATCAGGACTTTTTTAAAATGCCAGGGGACGCGGGACAAATTGTTAAAAATCGGGACTGTCCCGCCAAAAGCGGGGAGTCTGGTCACCCTAGCACATGTACCAATTATGTCTAATCCTTGTGGGTCATTTCCCAAGGGAGTACATAAGTCATGAAATCATTTTAAAGCAGAGATCAATAAAATAGTACATCAAAAATAAATATTCTCCTGATGTTTTATGTTACAATCATATTAACATTCACATGAAGAAGAATCAGTGCATCATAAATAGAAGAAAAAATAAAAGGGATAACAATGATATCTATTTAAGTTATAAAATATTATGCAGTATCCATAAATAATAAAATTGCTTAATAAAATTTTATATTCAATTATATTTGCACATTGTTTTTAACTTCCATTTTTGAGCTATATTTCATGGCATATAAAAGCATTGGACTTCATCAAAAAGGACTCTTACATTAAGCACCAATATCCTCACTCTATCTGGAATCACAGATGCTACAATTAATCTAAGAGAGAACTACACTAATACTGAAGAGATTTCTCTTTAATTTCTTGTTGAATTTCCATGGCAAAATAAACAATGCATTAGGACACTTAGTGTTTTCATTTGAAAGTTTAAACTCCAACCACAATAGTAACAGAACAGCATAAATAAAAAGAACATTTCAGCACCACTCCAACTGGGCACCGCTACCCACCTCCAAATATTCACCTCAAATAATCTTTTTTATTATCTGATCAGACAGCCTAAGCCTGTGAATTTCAGAAATTCCTTTCTTATTCCCAGCCAATTTAATCTGCCCTTTGTTGTGACTAAATGAGCTATATAAAATATTAAACAACAGGGGATGCTGGGTAGCTTGGAAGTTGAGCACTTGCCTAGAAATTGCGAGGTCAGGAGTTCAATTCCTGGCCCTCGCCCGTTGCAAACCCAAATGCTGAACTGCGGCACAACTGGTAACTGCCAGGATGGCATGGTGGCAAAGGTTCTCACCTCCCATGCGGGAGGCCCCCGGTTTGGTTCCTGCCCTGTGTGTCCCCACAACCACTTGTGTGGAATAAAACCATGTCATAAATAATGATGTACAACTATAGAGATTGTTCTAGGCCTTTCTCCCTTCTCTCTCCCTCCTTCCCTCAAAAACAATCAAATAAATCTTTAAAAAATATATTGAACAACAAAAATTAACCAGATGCATGGAGACCTAAAGCTTATTTAAGACTGTCTTTTCTGTTGATAGCTTGTTTCCATATGGCACTAGGAATCATTCATTCTTCATTTAGCAAATATCTATTGACTGTCCCCACATGCCAAGCACTGGAGAAACAATAAAAATACAACAAGCAAGTTGCCTGCTTTTATTGAGCATACAGTTGTAGTGGGCAAATCATTTTCAAATATTAGCTTTTCTTTGGATGATTTCCCATTTGTTCTTCCGGTCCACCCTGAAATCTATCAAGCCAGCACTCTGTCTTACACAGAGCTTTGTAGGAGCCTTCTTAGCTAGTACTTCTGCAATCATTATTGTTCTAGAGTCCATATTCTGTAAAGCAACCATGTATTTCTTGTAAAACTTAAGCCATATTATGGCATGCCTTTGTTCAGATCCCTCCAATTTCTTCTCATCTCTTAGAGTAAAATTAAAATAAAATAAAAAATTCTATGGCTTGAAGGCTGTCTCTGAACCTCCTTGCTTCCCTCCTTCGAGCTCATATAGGTTACCTGGCTGCCTCCTGGTTTCTGAGAAAAGGTTACAAGACGACAAGTCATTTTCAGAAAGAAGTAAAGGTCAAGGAGGAAACACCTTTCTCTGTGGCCATATTCTGTAACTTGTACTGTTCCTCAGTGTCTGATACACAACCTTAAATATTTAGTCAAGAAACAAGACAGGATAATCTTTTTCATTCTTCCAATTCGAATCTGTGAATATTGTCTCTGACAGACAAGCCAAAGGAAACAACTTTTAGGATGAGAATTCAATTCCTTGGTTTGGAGATTAAAGTTTAGCCTCTACATAGATTTTTGTCAGACCACATTTGTGGCATGGCATTTGATAAATGTGTTTCTTCTTAGTTCTCAGGGAGAAAAGATAGTCATAGTGTTAAAACTTGCCCTGAGATACTGCTTCTCAACTGTTGTCTGTGGCATCCTACCATGTATTTATTGGCACTCACTCTGTAGTATGTAAAGTAAGGGAAATTGGCCACAGAAGATGAATAAGATGAACCTCCAGTTCTAAAGGGCATATACATTCTAGTGGCAGAGACATAACCTGTGACTGAACTCAGCACTGCTAATGTGAGAAGTCCACAGCCTAAATATTAAATGTAAGCTTGTGTATTTATTTTTAAGATTTACTTTATTGTTTTTGACAGAGAAAGAGAGACAGAATGGAGAGAGCCCAGAGCAGTCTCCATAGTTGTATGTCATTAGTCTTCAACATGGTTTTGTTTCACACAGGTTGGCAGGGGCTTCTCAGGGCAGGAACCAGGCCAGGGGTCCTCCCTCATGGGAGGCACACCCTCTCGAGCTGGGGGACAAACTGGGAGCCTCCCACGTGGGAAGCTTGCCCAGGCAAGAACTGAACTGAGCCACACCCAAGTCCAGCATATGGGTCCGCACAGGCCAGGGCTGGGACCAGGACTGGATCTCGGACCCCGAGGCTGCAAAGAGAGCTTAACCAGCTGAGCCATCCCAGCTTCCCTGAGTCTGCATTTTTTTTTGCCAAGCCACCTGACATATCTTAGTGTTAGCTTTCATCATCTACAAAGGCTATTATGGAAATTTCATGATCACTTTCACATAAAGATCCTAGTTTAGTGGAGGCACTAAAGTACTTAAGCGAGGTAACCATTATTTATGTGCATGAGAAGTAGTTCATAGCATAGGCATGACTTTGGATTTCAATGGATACCCAGTCTATACATTATCCAGTTAGTTCAGAAGCAAAAATCAGTTAGAAAGCAAACCAAAGCTGGGGTAGGGGAGTTATATCAAGGGAGGAAATCAGGAAGTAAACAAAAAGGCTATAGGTAAACATAAATTCTGAATTAACTGCTGAGTTTCTTTGACATGGCTTTATTTTCATCCTTTAAAAGACCTAGCTTCCTCATGATTGTTTAGGTCAGTCAGAAAGTACATCAATCTTGGCCATTATGACAGAGCCAAGTGTAAAGTCAATTGTAAAATCTGGCATCTCTTTTCATACACATGATACAAATGACAGGTCTTTCTGCTTCTACCTATTCTTCTTTTTCTTTTTCTTTTTGAGATTGCACATAAAATTATTTATTTCTGGTTTTTTTTAAACAATTGAAAGATCACTGGGTTCACATTACCTCTTGGCAATATTTGTTCATTTATTTCTTCAACAGGTATTTATTTATTTATTTATTGTTAAATTTATTGAGGTGACATTGGTTGGTAAAAATTACATGGGTTCCTGGTGTACAATTCTACATTACATCATCTATGTATTTTATTATGCGCTCACCACCCAGAGTCAGTTCTCTTCCATCATCATATATTTGATGCCCACTCCTTATTTCCCTTCCCCTTCTACTTCACCCCACCTCCCTCCTTACCCTCAGGTAACCACTAAACTATTGACTGTGTCTATGAGTTTTTGTTTCTTTGTTATTTTCAGTTTTATATTCCACCTCACCAATAAGAAAAGGTGAAATACAGCCATTTACGACAACATGGATGGACCTTGAGATTATCATATTAAGTGAAATAAGTCACACTGAAAAAAATTAAGAAACATACTTGTTTTTGAATCTCATGCAGAAACATTGTTCAGTAGGAAGAGGAAGGAGTCAAAAACAATCTGCAGAGCTACCATGAGTTCAACAAGTGTTAAGAAGTTGTATTTTTTTATTGTCTTGATTAATCCCCAAACAATCTTTATTACACCATGATCATAGCTGAAGATCCAATACAAAGAAGTTGACTACGTTGCTACGGGCCACAGAGAAATTAAGAGCGAGACCCAGCATGGCAGGCCAAGTGTTCTTTCTTTCAAGAGAAGTGTTACCACTCACGGCCAGCAGAGCCCAGGCCGCAGGTTTCACAGGACAGTCACTGCCATTTTCTTGATTCTTATCACGTGCTCTTCAGGAAACCACATGACTTACAGCTTCCTGTCAGAAGTGTCCCAGCTAGAAGAAACACTGGGAATTCCAGACCCGCCCTTGGTCTGCAGGCTGCAGCACCTCTCAGTGAAAGACACAGCTCCCTGGTGTACAAAGAGCCCCCATTGACGTAGGTAGGTGACAATCAGTTCTAGGATTGAAGAAACTGATAAAATTCAGGGTATCAGTGTTGGCTAGGCTGAAGGTCTCACAGAGGTACGTTCACACATAAACCCTGAGTTGAACACTTAAAATGTCTTTCCTTCCTGCAGGAATTCACAGAGCTTTCAATATGCTGAAGTATTTATTTTGGACTCTTTTTTTTCTTTCTTTCTTCTTCTTTTTTGGTATAAAGAAGTTCCAGTGGCTACTTTGGAAGCAACTGCAATAGTAATTTTTAGAAGTAAAAGTAGCAAAATAAACTCTTGTCAAGACTTTCTTACCCATTATTAGTGTCTGTGTGTGTGTGGTGTGTGTGTGTAGATACACACAATTGTTCCCCTTATCTTTGGGGGATACATCCCAAGACCTAGAGTGGGTACCAGAAACCACACATAGTACCAAGCCCTATGCATGCTATGTTTTCTTTCTATTTATACATATGTACATATAATAAAGTTTAATTTGTGATTTAGGCACAGTAAGAGATTAATAATAATAACAAAATAGACCAATTATAACAATATACTATAATAAAAGTTATGTAAATAGGGTTGCTTTCTCACAAAATATAGTATTCTGTAATTACTCTTCTTCATCTTCTTGTGATAATGTGAGATGGTAAAATGTCTTATGGAGAACTTTCACCTTTTCACTTACAGGGAGCACTTTGTAGCTTCTTCTTGGCATGTCTGAATTACCGGCATCATGACTCTTCTACTTTGGGGTCATTATGAAGTAAAATAAGAATCATGTGAACACAAGCACTGTGATACCACCATGGTAACGGATAACCGAGATGACTAGGAAGAGAGTAAGGAACAAGTGGGTGTGTCCACAGCTTGGAGACACAGGGCAAAAGGATGAGTCACATCGGGTCAGGCGGATGGGATAGCACGAGATTGCATCACACTTCTCAGAACAGAACATAATCGAAAGCTTATAAATTGTTTATCTCCAGAATTTTCCATTGAATTATGTTCAGTATGAGGTTGGCCATGGGTAACTGTACCCAAGGAAAATGAAACTGTGTATAAGAAGAAAATGTACACTTTAAGTGTCAATATAAAGATAAGTTCAGCAACCACAATAACAGCTCTTTATTAAGCCTTAGCTACTTGCCAAAAACTGTTAACTCCTCATCCTTATGAAAATCCTGCAAGTCAGATAACATAAGAAAGAATATCATTAAGAAAGAGCTTGGATTCAGAAGCTGGACCCGAGTTTCAATGTCAAATCTCTCGCTTACGTAACTTTGTGCGACGTCCTAGACTCTAGACTTCAATTTGTTCATCGATAAAGTTGGTATAATAATGCTTACCAGTATTACAGCCCATTTTGCAAATGAAGAAACTAAAACTTAATGTGACATTACCGTTAGATTGATAAAAATGAGGCACCTGAATGCCAGGAAAAGTCTAGATCTTGGGGTTAAAAGATCTTGTGTGGTATCCCAGCTTTGCCAGCCATTAGCTAAGGGGCCTGAGCAAAGCCACTCCTCTGTTGTAAGGTTCCCTTAAACTGGGTATAATAGGGTTGATGCTACTCCCTCACTGTTCCATTATATGGATTAGATGAGATAATTAATTGGAAAGCACCCAGCATGATGCTTGGTGCACCAACAATGAGTGAATGTTTGTGGAATCTCAATGTTCTCTTTGTAACATTCTCTCTCCATTAAACTCCAATCAAGAAAATGGTGTTTTAAGCTAACAATGACAGAAAGCTGAGTCAGCAAGTGATCGCAAACACATGTTTTGTTTGTTTTTCCATTTCCTGCTCCCCCCACCCCCCCAGGAGACACAATTTCTTTGAAACTGAAAATACAACAGCTACCCTGTGAAGCTTTTGTACGATAATTTCATCTTTCATTTATTTTTCTTCTAGGATGAAACTTGCATGAATATATGTTTCCCCGCCTTACTTTTCCCATAACTTATCTATACATACTTCTTTGATGATCATTGCTTCTACTGCTCAATGTATTTTTAATTTCTGTATTGATTTATTTAAAAAGATTTTAGTCTCTAGAGACCTGAGGGCATTTTTTAATATAAAATAAAAATGAAATGGAGTTCACTCACTCTCAATACCTCCCCTGGTTTCAGACTCTATGTTTGATCCTTTATTATGTGAAAAATTTGTAGCCTGAACATAGAAGAGAAACAAACTCTCTGCTCAGTTTTTCACTGAGATGCCATAAGTGATTGCTGTGACATCTGAGTACTCTTGCCAATGGTGAGTGCTTTACCACTTGCTCAGACATTCCCTTTTGGTGTCTTCACTTGATCACACCTTGCATCTCTTATATTGTACTCTTCTATGTGTATTTGAAAAAATGTGTATTTACCATCTACCATTTGCTATGCACTCTGAATTTCCCAGAGGTGGGTAGTGTGGCTAAGGACTCACTTAGACTTACTGATGTGTTTCCAGATAACATCTGCACAATTGACATTTGCTACGACAGAAGCATATGGTTAAAACATGGATGGCAGGGCAATTCATGGTGCCTTTAAGATGTGGGGAAGACTTTGCCATGGAATTCAGTCTTGATAGTGAGTATGGGTTTTCCATGAAGAAAACGGCTTGAAGATACAGAATTCTAGGCAGAGGAAAAAACAAGATCAGAGGCGCACATGTGGGAATGAGAGCACAACTGGGGGCAGTGGGGGAGTCACAGGAGAGGAGCATAAAGGGAAGAAAAACAAAACAAAACATTGTCTTTGGGGAAGCAAGGATGGCTCAGTGGGTTAAGTGCTCACTTTGCAGCCCCAGGGACCGAGGATCGAATCCCAGTCCTGGCCCATGCGGACCCATATGCTGAACTGGGGAGTGCCCCCAGGTCAGTTCTCGCCGGGGTGAGACCCTGGCCCAGTTCCTGTCCTGTGCAGCCCCTCGACCACCTGTGGAATGAAACTATGTGAAAAAACCAATGATATGCAACTATGGAGACTGCTCTGGGCCCTCCCCTTTCTCTGTCTCTGTCTCTGTCTCTCTCTCTCTCTCTCTGTCAAAAACAATAAAAATAAATCTTAACAAAACAACAACACATTGTCTTTGACTGATAAAACCAGAGCAGTATTCATATGAGAGAAAAGCACATAACAGGGTTTCCCGTACATGTGAACAGCAACCATGTTTTTAATTTTTTTTCACAAGTGATTAAAGGTAGATTTTTAATGGAATTAGAAAATAAGATATTCTTAAAAAAAATTTTGTGTGTTTTTATTGTTTGAGAGGTGAGAGAGAGAGAGAAAGAGAGAAGAGGGGAGAGCCCAGAGTAGTCTTCACGGTTGTATATCATCAGTTGTGTCATAGTTTTATTCCACACAGGTGGATGTAGGGCTGCACAGGGCAGGAACTGAACCAGAGGCCTCCTGCATGGGAGCCAAGAGCCTTCGCTGCCATCTGGCATTTACCAGTTGTGTCACAGTTCAGAATATGGAGTTGCACTGGGCCAGGGCTGAACCTTGGACCTCACAATTGTGAGGCAAAAGTTCAATTGCTGACCTATCCTGGCATCCTCAAAAATAATAAATTCTTTGTGAATTTTGACAACTCGTGTGCTTTTCATATTTAGAAGGGGCGAGGGGGAGCTACAGTGTATTCTGACAGATTTTTTTTTCATTATTTTAAAACTCTCATTCTCCTCTTAAATTATAGGATAAAGTTTGAGTCTTAGCAGAGCCTATGAAACCTTCTATAAACTGCCACCAACTGACTGCTACGGCCTCCACTTCTGATTCTTGCTAGGAGACTCCTGTAGCCCAGCTCCAGCCCATCATTGTTTCTGTCACCTGAGTGTTATTGAGTGGGCTATTGCCACCATGCTCTGGAACTCTGTGTCCCCAATCCCAAACTTGCTCGCTCTTTATAACACCTCATTGTCCTTTGAGTGTCTGATCCAGTAGCGGCTCCTTTGAGAAGCCGCCTCTGATCATCTGCTCTCAATTTCATGACTTCAGAACACCAGGTAGAGACCCTCTTCTGGGTCCTCATAGCACTCCATGCTCCTCTCACACAGAACGGCCCGTTAATTGGATTGTTAGTTATTTGTTAAAACAGTAGAGTGTATGCTTTGTTCACCCTTTCACTTGTTTATTCATATAGTTATTCAATAAAAATATATTGAGAACTTCTTAAAGCAGGCACTTTGATAAGGACCTGATGACTTCTGCCTTTACTGAACTTGTAACCTAGTGGAAGAGGGATAGACAATTGTAAGCGCTATGATGGCAGAAGTACAGGACACTTAAGGAAGTGCCTGGAGTAAGCACAGCATCTGCACCAAGTGGGAGGAGAGTAGAGAGAAAATGAGAAAAGGGGATTTAGGAAAGCTTCTTAAAAAAATATTTGATTGTTTGAGAGAAGGTGAGAGAGAGAGAGAGAGAGAGAGAGAGAGAGAAGGGGGAGGGCTCAAAGCAGTCTCCATAGGTGTACATCATTAGCTGTGGTATGTTTTTATTGCACACAGATGGATGTGGGGCTGCATGGGGTGGGAACTGAACCAAGGCCCTCCTGCATGGAAAGCAAGAACCTTTGCTGCCAAGCCGTTCTGGCAGTTACCAGTTGCACCACAGTCCAGCACTTGGGGTCCACGGGGGCTGGGCTGGGAATTGAATCCAGGACCTCACAATTGTGAGGCAAGTGCTCAACAGCTGAGCGATCCTGGAATCCTGGAAAACTTCTTGAAAGAAGTACTTTCTAAGCTGCAACTTTATTCAACAAATATTTATTGAGCACTTACATATGCTGGGTACAATTTAAGATGCTTGAGATAGATCAGTGAACAAAAGGCCAAGATTCATGCCCTGCAGAACTTTCAGTGCCAATAAGCAAGAAATCAATAATAATTCTGAATAATTAAATTATGCAGTATGTTAGAACATGACATGTGCTATGAATAAAATAAAGATAAAAATCAAGAGAAACCAATTGAAGAGGGATTTGCAGTATGGGAAATGCTGGGTAAGTGTTGGAGAGATTTATAGGATCATTGACCTTTGGTCAAGTGAGGTGTTTGGGAGCATTAGCTTCTAACCACTAGACTGAAATGGTCCAATCTGTGGCCCATGTCCCATATGCAGCTTGGGCAGCTTTGTGTGAGGCCCAACACAAATCTGTAAACTTTCTTAGAACATTATGAGAATTTTTTTGTAACTTTTTCTTTTTTTGAGCTCATCAGGAATCATTAGTGTAGTCCAAGACAATTCTTCTTCATTGAGTGGGGCCCAGGGAAACCCAAAGGTTGAACACCCCTGCACTAGACCATCAGGGAGCATCAAGTGAGGTATTTGGAATGAAGGGGTGTGAAGGGCAAATGGGAGACTGAGGCAGAGAGACTATCATTAAAGGTCATAAGATGCTGGAGTTACAGGAGGAATATATTGATCTACAAGGAAATCACAGGGGACAGGGACATTCCAGGGCTAAAACCAGTGGAACTCTATTACGTACTTGCACTGAAGGAGAAGAGAGTGAGCTATTACCCGAAGCCAGAAACCGAAGGGCTGTGGGAAGATGGCTGCTGAATAGGAGCTGTGATTAAAGGGTCCACCAGCCTTCAGCAACCCCACAGGCTGAAGCCAGTGGAATTACTGCCCTGAACTTATTCTCCTTCCTCCCTTTGATATCTGGCTGTTGCTCCCCATTAATGGAATACAACTGGAAGCCAAAGATCATGGAAACAGTTGGAGAGTAGATGTGGAGGGACAAATGGAAGCTGCCCACACAGGGAAAGTCTGAAGTGTTTATTTTTGTGAATGAGAGGTTTGTGTAGACATAATGTGCTTAAAATATGTTAATCAACTGCATAAAAAGAAGATGTTTTGATGTGGAGTTATAAAGAGGACTGACTATATCTACTGTTGGTGAAGAAGAGTGGTGAAGTTGGCCTGAGTAAAGAGTAATAAACATTTTCCACATTTGTCCATGAATCAGGGTCTGAGAAAACGGTGATTACATTTCGGTTTAGAAAACTGCTACACAAGATTGCTTATTTGCTTTTTGCATTTCTATTTAATTGCCAATGTTATGCCTTTGGTGGTTAAAACCTCCCATACCTAGCTCTTATTTCTCATTAGAAAGACCTTTTTCTACACTAGCAAGACCTCAGAGTTCAGCTAATGCAATAACACAAAACAGCCAATGGTGATGTGATCTGAAGGAAATTAGCCTGTGATCCAAGAAGAAATAAAAAAGTACAGACCATTGAGAGGCAAGAAAGGAAGAAAAAGAATAGGCTTATTTGCATTGGCTAGATAGCCTCATAATCCACGATTCATTGGAAACTGACAGTATTCATGTTTATCTGAACAATCAGTTTATACCAGGATATCACTGTGGAATGAGAACCGTGAGGCAGCTGGCAACAAATGCACTTTGACAGGATACAGGTGAGTCTTCTTTCCTGGACCCTGCCTATGACAACGAATAAAGTCAAGAAAATGAACTGGCAAAGCAAAATGTCAGAACGAGAACAGGGCACAATGCTGTTTACTTTCCTTTGAATATTATGAAAATGGACACTCATTGATTTAATGGTCAGATTTAGTAGTCTAATTTCCTTGACTTAGCTCTTTCTTTGTATGTCACCATGCCTTCTATTAAAAGGCTGTATCAAAGCTTCCCATCTAGAAAATAGCCAGCATTCTAATTCCCCTGCTAAGGCTGAGTGGAGAGTTTGCATAATTTATGAGACCTTTAAGTGATTGGAAAGAGACTCAACATGTACTTGTCCTTTATTTGTCAAATGGATACAGTGACACGAGGAGCCCGTGCCCTCTGGATTTCTTTCTCTCTGAACTTTTTCTCACTGTGGGGAAGCCCATCAGGAGTGCAGCTGGTTGGAAGTGTAAGCATCCATAGTTTGAACTGAGGGGAGTTCCAGAAATTGCTGATAGTCATAACTGGAGACTTGTTTCCAATTGACTACTGATGCCAGGAGGCCTGTAGTAAGCCCCTGAACTGTAACAGACAGGTACAGTGGAGAACTAGAAAAAAAAGAACCTGAGAAATAATAGCCAAGAAGAAGTTATCACAAGGCAGAATGAAAGAAAACCTGGAAATAGTGAATGGAAAATGAATGATGACGGAGAAGACAGTCAACTCCTAGGACAGAGATGGGGATTAGAAAAACGGTGCAAGTAAAATGGTACTTTGGCTCTTAAATTAGTGACATTAGGGGTGTGTCAGTGGCTGTTATTTGTAGCACATTCTGAACAGATGTTTTCATGTGGATTTTTAGAATGGGATTGTGAAAGGCTGTGGACCAGAGTAAAAGGACTGATGTAGTGTGAAATTAGAATTGTAAGTGATTAACAAAATGGAAAGTTTCTGCCCTATGACTGTTAAATGACCTTGCTAGAGTATGTATTCTATGGTGATGTGCAAATATTAACAGCTAACAAGTAGTTAAGCATATCAGATAAAATTTCCATATAAACCATGCAAATTTGATTTCATGCAGAAACCTATGAGGTGGTCTAGCATTACTAATATTCTACTTGCTAACTATTTGTGTCTTCCTTCCCAAGAATTCATTTTTTGTAGTTAAACTACCACAGAGAATTGTACCCTGTCTCCTAACATTTGACTACATAGAGCAGTGTTATTCTTCTAAAAGGTAAAAAAAGATTCTTTAAGGCTGACAATTTAGAATCACAGCATTCATAGTGAGCAGGGAGTTTCAAAGCCATCTGCTTTTGTCATGCATGTGGTGCTTAAATGTCTTCTATAACTGTTTTTTACGTGAAATGTGCCAGGGAACCATGGGTCAGACACTGTATGAGGAATACACTGGAAAACAAGACAGTATCATTCCTGCCTCCATGGAATATCCAATTGAAAAAACAAACAAACAAAACAATAATTAAAAGGAATGAAGTGCATTTTAACAAAGAAATAAAGTGATTTTAGAGAATCACAGGCACTATGAAAAAGCTAAGTAGATTGAATACAGTTAAACTTTGCTCTCTGTGTTTCCAAAACCCTCAGATTATTTTATCCATGTCACAGATTGCAAACACAACTAAGGATATTAGAGAATGAAAGTCTCCCATCAAAGTTGAACATAATGCTCCAGATTAGAGCAGAATTGCAAAAGGGAGCAACTCTGGCCTTATTTTTATATATGAATCTGGGTGGAGGAGAGAAGTAGAGAATGCATATGTATTCATTTGTTAAATACTCATATTTGCATATTCACGGAGCACCTTCTAGAGGCCAGGCACTGAGGATTATTAAGCCAGGAGAAGGAAGACTATTTGTTGTTCACTGCTCTATCCTCTAATAATACCTGGCACAGAGTAGGTGCTGTATTAGACAGAGTTGTTCAGAGAAGTGAAACCAATGGACTGTTATATTACACTATACAGGGTTTGGCAGAAGTAATGCTCTGCCGGAGCATTACCAGCTCATAAAAAAGAATGTTAGAGGATGCTCTGATAGCTCAGTGGTTGAGTGCATTCCTTATCATTGAGAGGTCTGGGGATTGAATCCCAGCCCCAGCCCATGCAAACACACGTGCTAAACTGCAGGGCAAAAGTGTGGCTTGGTGGCAAAGGTTCCTGCCTCCTGTGTGTGAGGCCTCTGGTTGGTTCCTGCCCCATGAGGCCCACATCCACTTAAGTGGAATGAAACCAGGTCACAGTTAATGATGTAAAAGTTTGGAGACTGCTCTGAGCCCTCTCTGCTTCTTTCTCTGTCTCTCTCTCTTACCTTCTCTTAAAATAAGTAAATAAATAATTTAAAATATATATATAGAAGAAAAGAAGGGGGTATTATTTCTGCTGAACCGTATAGTATAGTATAGTATAGTATAGTATAGTATAGTATAGTATAAAGTATAGTATAGTGTAGTACTATAATATAATATTGCCTCACATGGTTATGGAGACCAACAAGTTCCAGGATTCACTATCTACAAGGTGGAAAACCTGGAAAGCCAGAGGTGTAATTCAGTCCAAGTCTAAATGCCCAAGAAGTAGAAGCACTGATCCAAGAGCAGAAGAACATGGATCTCTCAGCCCAAATAGAGATAAAAATTTACCTTCTCTGCCTTTTTCTTCTATTTACGTTCTGTTGATTGATTGATATCCACACACATTGGCAAGGCCAATCCTCTTTACTCAGGCTACTAATTCAAATGCTAGCATGTTCTAGAAACACCCTCACAGACACACCTTGAAATAAAGTTTTACCAGCTACCTAGGTAGGCATTCCTTATCCCAGTCAAGTTGACACAAAATTAACCATCACAGATGCTTTCTATGCTATTTAATTGAATGAATAGATAAATATAAGGCAGTAAAAAATCAACAATGAATAAATAAATTACTATAGCAAGTCTAGGAGGTAGAAAATTTTCAACTGTTATGAATGAAAACATTGGGTTTTAAAAGTCTAAGATAGTTGGTTAAGATTGCATAATTAGGGGATGCCGGGGTGGCTCAGCGGGTTGAGGGCTCATCTTCCAGCCCTGGGGTCTGAGGACCATATCATTCCCCTGGCTCATGTGGACACATATGCCAAACTTGGGCGTGCCCCTAGTTCGGTACTTGCAGGGACAAGCTTCCTAGAACCCTGGTTCGGCTGCTGCCCTGAGTGAGCTTCCCATGTAGGAGGCCCCAAGCTCACAGGGGCATGCCTCCCATGTGGTAGGTTCCTGTTTGGTTCCTGACCAGCATAGACCTGTGCCCACCTGTGGAGTGAAACTATATAGAAAACTAATGATGTACAACTATGGAGACTGCTCTTGGCCCTCTCCCTTCTCTCTGTCTCTGTCAAAAGCAACTTTTTAAAAAGATTGCATAACTAGTGAGAGCTAGGCTAACACTCAAGGGCAGATCTGCCTGACTCCACTGTGTGTACTCATAAGCCGCCAGGCATGGCCGTGGGGTCTGGAGAAGCAAGTTGCTGAGACAGGTCATGGCTATGTGCTCCTCAACTTTTTTTTTTTCCCCAGTAACTTCTTTTTTTTTTAAAAGATTTATTTAATTGATTGATTTCTGACAGAGAAACAGAGACAGAGGGGACAGAGAGAAGTGAGAGGGCCCAGAGCAGTCTCCATAGTTGACATTAGTTTTCCATATAGTTTCACTCCACAGGTGGGCGAGGGGCTGCGCAGGGCAGGAACTGGGTCAGGAGCCTCCCGCATAGGTCCCAGCAAGAAGTGAACTGGGGGCACACCCCAGTTCAGCATGTGGGTCCGCATGGGCCGGGGCCGGGATTCGATCCTCGGACCTCAGGGCTTCAAAGCGAGCACTTAACCCGCTGAGCCATCTCAGCTTTCCCCCCCAGTAACTTTTTTTTTGTAGATTTGTAATGAAGGTCTCAAATCTTTAGATTTGAACATGGAGTCCTCCAAAATCTTGTCCTTATCTAAATTGGGTCTCTATTCTAAACATTCATACAACCTCTCCTCTCAAAATTCCCTCAGTCTATAACACAAATCTATTTGCCTTAAGACCATCACATTTCTTAGCACCTCCATGCTTATCATATGATATCCCTTTCCATAGAATGTCCTTCACTCCTTTTGTTTATAAAATTCCTGCAAATACTCCAAAACTGAGCTTGAGAGCCAACTTTTACATTAGGGCTTCTCTGAATCCCAATGCAGCATGGACCATGCCTCTTTTGCGATCCTATAACCCTCTAAACAGCCTTCTACCACACAACTTACACAATTCTCAAATTGTTTCTTGTATGAATGTATCTGCCACCAAGGCTTTGATCTCTTAGAAGACTGGGTCTATATTTTATCTCATTCCTCTACTTTTCTCTCACAGCAAAACTGTCTGGTATAGTAGGTATTTAATTAATGTTTAATTGAAGGACGATGAATAAGCAAATAAATCCAGCAATGAATAACCAAGACAGTGGTACCTGTCAACATGCATCCTTAAGAGTAAGATCTAGGGGGAGGCCAGGATGGCTCGGTGGGTTGGGCGCTCACTTTGCAGCTCCGGGGACCGAGGATCGAATCCCGGCCCCGGCCCGTGTGGACCCATATGCTGAACTGGGGAGT
>PVKE010017961.1:0-30130 GCA_004027555.1 Craseonycteris thonglongyai
AGTAGAAGTTTCATGAAAACAAAGGCAAGGCAAACACAGTGACGTGATGGAGCGGTGGATGAGGAAGGCTTCAGATGAGATTGTCTTGAAGCATGAGCTCTTTAGATGTTCAAGGTGTGGTTCATAAGGAAGGTCACAGACAAAGGCAGAGGTCTAAGCATGCAGAGTGCATCTGGTGGTCATTAATGCATTCTAGGTACATAGTAACACTGCACTTAATCCTTTCTATTTGGAACCATGTGACTAGTTCAGGCTAATGAGTAAGAAGCAAAAGTGAACTATCACTTTTGGGCCCAAACTATTAATAGCTTGTTTTACACTCTCCAGAGTCTTCTTTTCCCCTCCTTTTGAACACAACCAGCAACATCAGACACGGTGGCTGTTCAGTCAGTTTGGGTCTCAGAGTGACCATGATAAACACAACACTCCATCAATCCCTGATGCACATGTGATATAAGTGAGAAATATATTTGTTTTTTTTTCAAGTCACTGAGATTTTGAGTTGCTTGTTATGGCAGCATAACCTAATCTATTCCTCTAATTCAGTGCAAAAGGAGATTGAAAATCTGTGTTAGCACCAAACTATGAGAAACGTTGACATCATGCTGAAAAATTAACTTGAAACTATAGGCAATGAGCAGCCACTGAAGAATTGAAATTGCTCTCTATGAAGTCTTACGGTGAGTTGGCATGCTAGTGTGCTGCTTTAGGGCAAATCCTATACTTCCTATAAGCTCAGGAGATCTGGATCTAGAGAAGTTAGGGGAGAAGATAAAGTAGATGTGTAGGCTGTGTGGGGGCGGGTGCCCCTCCGTCTGCTGCACTCCAGGTGTGCTGGTCAGAAGAAGCCGGAGGAAGGTCGCCGTGGATTGGGGCAGCGATCTCTCCGTCAGTGATCCATTTCTAAATGGACTGGCTACTTTTCTGCTGCCCAGCCCTTTAGTATCTGAACAATGGAATCTTTGTGTTCACCTGTGCTCCCACTTCCTCTTCATTCCTATCTACTGCTGCTCTGGATCTTCTGTCTCAGCTCTGCTGGGCCCTTTCTAGTCTTGTTTCCCAATATCCAGCCCCACTGCTCACAGGGACCCTACTCTCCAGCAACTTTCCCAAGATGTCCCTGCCTCTGTGACCTGCCCACTTGTGCCCAAGGCCCCAGAGTGGGAGGTTTTGTACCATTGAAATTCTACCCACCCTCTAAGACCCAGCAGCTCATATGCCTTTTTTTTTTTTTTTTTTCTCATGAAGCTTCTCTTCTCTAGAGGGGGTTAACCTCTGACTTCTCTGGGTTTCCTGTTCTCTTGGGACTCTCACCTCACTAAGTTGTTGCATTACAGTTATTTGTGGGCTTGACCAGGTGCCAAGTTCATGGGTAAGAATTATGCTTTGGTTATCTCAGTGGTCCTCATAAGTACTTAGCAGGGCTGTGAATGTATTGGGCATCCAGGTGTTTTTAAATTGAAAAGCTTTAAATTGAAAACTTAAAAGCATTCAGGGGAAGCTTTGTCAAATTTCCCCTGCTTTGCTCCTTCAGAGTAAAACACATATTCTTTTTTTTTTCATTACTTATTTTTTTCCAGTTATATCTGACATTCAATATTATTTTATATTAGTTTCGGGTGGACAGCATCGTAGTTAGGCTTTTATATAATTTATGCAGTGATTTGCCCCAATTGCTCTAGTCTATCCCCACCTGGCGCTACGCAGTGTTGTGTAAGCATGAGTTTTAGCCCACACCTCCAACACCTCCCCCAGGGGAGCACTCCCACCAAGTGTCCTTCACCTGCAGATGATTTTCTTCCAGATAGCAATAAAGATATTTAGTCAGAACAGAGTGAATACCAGTTCCTTTGGAAGCCTATGGATTGAAAGTTGGTAAAGAGAAAATGAATGTCAACGGAAATGAATCTCTTCTGGAGGCAGGGAGGGTGGAGAGCCGGCAATATAGAAATGAAAAGTGTACCACTTCACAGATTACAAATAAGCATCAAAGAGAACTGGGTGATGTTTAACTTGGAGGAACGCACAGTGAACCCAAGAGGAACAGCCTTGAATACAAATATTTAAGAAGTCAGTGAATCTGAGGAAGCTTTACTGATGAACAAGACTTGGCTGGGGAGGAGGACTGCGGGATAGCAAAGTAGTCTGACATTTTAGCAATGTGATAACCCTGAAGGCTGGGACTATTCTGGGCCATATAGCAAAGAAATTACTCAAAATTTGAAGGAGGAAGTGAGTAAGAAAACAGTACTGGAGCTTATGAAAAACATCATTTTAGAGGGATTGGCTAGGGCCTTCCCCTTTTTCAACATCTTTAAGGCTCTGGAGTTATCATTTAGTAACATTGACCAGCTCTTACCTTTTAAAGGCTTTTAAACCAAAACCCGGGTAGACTCTGTTCTCTTGCCATGTCACAAATCTATTAATGGGTTATTTTTATAGTGAAAGTTTCAGAACTCCAAGAGATAAACATCAGTAAGAAGAGGTTTTCCCAACTTTTAAAATTTTCTTCTCAGGTAGTAGTATGTTACAAGTATATCTTATGGGCACCAGATTTTCAGTTCTCTGCTGATGAGATCTCTGTGAGTTATTTCAAAGAACAGGACGCTTACTCTCTCTTAAGAAGAATGGTTAGAGAGGTTTCTTCATAGTAAATCTCTAGACATGCCAGTCACTGAGTTTCTACTGTGAGAAGACCTGCCTCCCTTTTTTATATCTGACATTAGAAGTAGTGATTAAATGCAATTGTGACTTTTTGTCACTTGCTTAGGGTCATAAAGGTGGGCTTTTTTTTTTTCTTCTTCTTTCTAGTGGGGTAATTATAAACTAGCAAGAATATATAAATTCTCCTGACAGGGCATGATGTAAAGACAGCAGAATATTTAATGCTTTTGAGCTCTCCTTTATTATAACTTAAATAAGTTGTCTTTGGAAAAAGAATGGCCTAAGTTTTACTGTACCATGCTTCCTAAAAAGAGTCTATCAAGTCATTCTGTTCAAAAATGAAATAAGTAATGTCATGTGTAAATGGCCAAGATACTCTGGGCTTGTTTCACAGGGTTGTTCCAGGGTCCTTTTACCAACCTCTCAGTTAAATGTGGTGTCCTGCTTATGTGCAGATGATAGCAGCAACCCACCCTCAGCAGGACTTGAACTTTTATTTTTTCCAGTGACACAAAGGGAAAGTTGTTACTCATGTCAGGGTAGAACACAATTTGAGAGGAAGTATTGCATTGGGAATGCTCTATCTTTGCAGAAGTTTGGGCTAAAATCTTATTTGGGGCTATTTTTCTCCTGAAGTTTATAATGTTTTTAAGATCATTGGAAATGGTTTTTGCAATGAGTGCCAATATGTCTCTGTAAGGTTGAAACAGTAAACTGTGCTGCCACTGAAGTTTTGTTGTGTGGAGTCAAAGGTATGTGTGAAAGATGGAGCTGGAGGAGGTGTTAGATAAATTTTCAAGTTGGACTTACTGAAAACAAAAATATTTTGATGCTGTTAATATGTGTGCTATTCATCAGAAGACATATTACTTCTTTTTTAAAACATTTATTTATTTATTTATTTATTTATTTATTTATTTATTTTGACAGAGGAGAGACAGAGAGAGAGAGAGACAGAGACAGAGAGAGAACTGAACTAGGGGAACTCCCCAGTTCAGCACATGGTTCCGCACGGGCCGCACGGGCCGGGGCCAGGACTCGATCCTCCGTCCCCAGCGCTGCAAAGCGAGCGCCCAACCCACTGAGCCATCCCGACTTCCCCAACATATTACTTCTTGAATTGCTTCCCAGTGTGCATTTGAGTAACAATTAAATACTTGAGAATTAAAATACCCAGATACATATTATGTATTAACTACCCCAATGACCTCCCTCATCTATTAAACAATAAATCTGTAGGGGAATAAATTGGTGAATACTTTGAATTGGGTGGATTTAAACAGAGATTTATTAATGAATGGCAAATGGCAGCCAGCCATTTGGAGGTAAGAAGACCTTTCTAGGTAAATGCAAAGACTTTACAATGGGAATGAACTTGGCTTCTTAAAAGCCAGTGAGGATGGAGTGGAGGATCCTGGAGCAGAGAGTAGGGCCTAAGATGGAAGAGAAATGCAAATCATGTAGTAGCTTGTAAGTGGGAATAAGGAATTTAGATTCAGTATTTAGTAAGATGTGAAGCTATTAGTGTATTTCTGGGAGAAAAGTAAGTGATGGTGAATTATGGATTAGAGGAACACAAGAGAAGATGGGGTGGAGGTTGGGGATAAGCAGGAAGGAGGTTGGGGCAGCTGTCCAGGCCTGGGGTGGGGGTGTGGTGGGTAGTAATGAGGATGAAGAAGAGTGGGTGGATTCAGGAGCAGTTTGAGAGAAAAAGGGTATTGGTGAAACAAGCCACATGGGCAGGCAGGTAGGGTCAGCCTCCAGGTCTGAGTATGAAAACATCACTTTTCCTATAGGAACTTTCATTTGCATTCAGGCTATATGGACCGGGCCTTTAAAAATAAACAGTATTAGGGAAGCCAGGATGGCTCAGCAGGTTAAGTGTTCGCTTTGCAGCCCCAGGGACCGAGGATCGAATCCCAGCCCATGCGGACCCACATGCTGAACTGGGGTGTGCCCCCAGTTTAGTTCTTGCCGGGGTCAATGTAGGAGCCCCCGGCCCAGTTCCTGCCCTGCGCAGCCCTATGCCCGCCTGTGGAGTGAAACTATATGGAAAACTAATGTCAACTGTGGAGACTGCTCTGGGCCCTCCCCCTTCTCTCTGTCTCTCTGTCTGTTTCTCTCTGTCAAAAATCAATAAAAATAAATCTTAAAAAAAAAAAAATAAACAGTATCTTCACAAGTCACTGAGGACCTGACTTACTACTAACTTCTGATACCTGAAGATATTTCCATAATCAGAAAATTGCATTTTTTAAAACCTCCTTTACTTTATTATTTCCTTGGATATCAGAGGTGGAGAGTGAGTTAACGGGCCTGTGGGGATGGTTGAGTTTGCCCTAAGGAAAAGCTGAGATACTGCTCACAGCCACTTACCCGGCCAGTCTCAAACTTCCAGAGGAGAGACAGGGAGGCGTAGAGCTTGTGTATGAAGGCCCAGGGGTGTCATTATACATACCTAGTCTTTCATTCCATCCTCTGGATAACTTTGTGGGATACATCTTTTTCATTCCAGTTTTGCAAAAGAAAAAGGTGAGGCTCAGAGAGGTTCTTTATGTTGCCCAAAGTCACACAACTTGTAAATGATGGAGCCAAGACTGGAACCAGAGTCTGGCTCTCTCTGGACTCCACACCTCCCTTGAATTGCTGTTGGTCTCTTTTCCCTCCTGTCTCATTATTACCACACAGATTCCATTGAGGAAGCCAACATGGGGAAGGCTATAATTTTTCTTTCAGGTGCTGTGTTCGCCTCCCCTGTACCACAGCGCCTAGTAAGGGGCTCTGTGAACATGCTTCCCTGGAGGAAACACCCGCTTCTTGCTGCCACATGTGGGGCTGGGGGGAGAGTCAAGGCAGGGGTGCGAGGGGGTGAGGAGGGACGCTTCTGCTTGTGCCTAGCCTAGGAGGCATTTTCCGTGTCGTCCCCTCCCCCGCCCTGACCTCTCGCCCCGGGACTTGGGCTCAGGCCCCCCAGGGAGCGTCCCTTGCCGCGGGGCCGGCAGCACTTGGGAGCGCAGGGTCCCTGGTCTCGGCGCTCTTGCCCATCTGTGCGCACAGCCTCGTTCCCGGGCGCACACTGACGTCAAGGGGCGGCGGATCGCTGCCTGCAGTGTTGACCCGGACCCTCCCCCACACCCCTGCCTCCTCTGCACGCGGGCTCGGGCTCCGTATAAAAGGCGGGCGCGCGGGGCGCCCAGCAGCGCCGTTCAGCACCATGGAGAGCGCGCGCTTTCGGCTGCTGCCCGTCCTGGGCGCCGCTCTGCTGGTGCTGCTGCCCATGCTGGGCGCCCGTGCCCAGGAGGACGCCGAGCTCCAGCCCAGGGCCCTGGACATCTACTCCGCCGTGGACGATGTCTCCCACGAGAAGGAGCTGGTGGGTATCCCCACGCCCCACACTCCCGCTTGCGCTGCGCGCGGCCCCTTCGGTCCGCCTCTCGCCTCTCTCCTCTCCTTCCACCCCCATTCCCAGAGTCGGGGCGCGGGGAGACGAGCGCACAGAGTCCGGGCTCCCGCTGCCCCCCGAAGTCGCGCTCCCGGCCATCTGCAGAGCTAATCATCTCTAGTCCCCGCGCCTCCAAGCGCCACGCGCCTCGGCGCCCCGGGAGCGGCTGTCCGTCAGTACCTGGGACAGCGCTCGCTGAGTCTCCAGCCCCCGAGCGTCCCGTTGCCTTGGGAATCCCCGGGCCCAGTGTGTGTGGCTCTGGGGCTCCTGAGAACGGGGCTGGAAGGGGGCGCCTGGGCTGCGCGCACAGCCAAGGCCACAACTTTGGGCTTCGGGGCTGTGTTGCAGATCGAAGCGCTGCAGGAAGTCCTGAAGAAGCTCAAGAACAAACGCATTCCCAGCTATGAGAAGAAGTACGGGCAAGTCCCCATGGTAAGGCTTCGTTTGGGGTCACCTGCTCCCCGTGTTTTTACAGGAGGAAATAGACCACCTTGACTCTTATACAGGCCTTCTCCCCAAATGGGGCTAAATAATTCAGATCGCGGATTTCTGCGGGCTCCCCTTGGTTTCCATGGTCAGCCCTGGCCCCTTGGTCTCTAAGGGCAAAGGATCGTGGGTCAGTTTGCAGGATCGAACAGCGAAGGCCAGGAACCAGATCTTGGGTCCGTGGGAAGGAGCATTTCTCAGAGACGAGCTTTTTCCACCTCACCAAGAGTCAAACCTCTGAGTTGGAAGGGCTCTTAAATTTACTCAGTTCTTGTTCCTCCAATTTTCCTCCTGCCTTCCTAAGCAGCACTGTCAATTTTTTGATCCAAGTTCTAGGGTCAAAATTCTTCATCAGAGTTTGTCACCTTTTTTGAAGAACACACACACACACACACACACACACAACCTTCCTTCTTGGGATGAAGAGGCAGAAAGCAAGGAGCAGGGGTTGTGAGAAAATACACATCTTTGGTTTAGTTTTTAGGGAAAAAGGTGTGGTTGATTTTTTTTCTTCTGGGTGAGCAATGAAAAGAGCCAGGAAATGTAATCCACCCCCCACCCAAAGGTGAAGAATGTAGGAGGGGCTCGATAATATAAATTTTTAAAAATGTTCTCTCACTGACATTTTAAGCCCAAGGCTCTCTGCATTTCAGACCTGAGTGTACCTACTAGACCTCAGGGACCACGCAGCTTTCCCAGGAGGCAGACATCGTGTGGGCGGGGAGATGGGCCTATTGGGGGCCTGGGACGGAGCACGCAGGTGACCACACATTGTGTCCCTTGCAGTGTGACGCTGGTGAGCAGTGCGCAGTGCGGAAAGGAGCGAGGATCGGGAAGCTGTGCGACTGTCCCCGAGGGACCTCCTGCAATTCCTTCCTCCTGAAGTGCTTGTGAGGCGTCCACACTCCCCCACCAGCCCCCACATGCCCTACCTGCCCGAGAGGACCTCCCCTCTATCTTTGCAGTTGGGCTTTCACCACAGAAGTTGCATTTCCCTCTGAGGGCAACGGGGCTCTATTCCTGCTATTTCCAAATAAGAGAACACATTAGACGTTACTTTGTGAAGGAGACTGCCTTGTATGGTGTTGACATGTGTGCACAGTCTTATTTCATTTGTCTGACAAACCCTTGTGTATCCTTATGTCAAGTAGGGGAACTTTGCTTTGAAAATTGTATTTTCATATGTGGCTTCACAGGATGAAAATTCGATCTAATTAATGTTGGTAGATGACATCACAACCTGGAAAAGAAATCACCCCGAGCATCAGAAATTAAAGCATGTGCAAATTATACATAATAAAGTGTTTTTAATAATTGCTCAGAAAGCACTGTTGTTTCTACATAAGGAATTTAAATAGATATGGTGGGATTAATCCTGTGGTTGTTTTCAAAGAGAAATATTTTAAAAACAGCAAGTCTATTGGGAGAACAACACCCTGGCTCCAAGGAGTCTGGCCATTAATTAGAAGTTTGCCACACAAGCTTTTTGTACACTCTATTTTTTAAATCGTAGTGGTGCCTTGTGTGTGTGTGTGTATGTGTGTGTATGTGTGTGCGTGTGTGAGAGAGACACAGGCAGAGAGAGAGAGACAGAGAGAGATGAGATGAGATGAAGATGGTTGGAGTTGAGCTGATATGATTTCCTTCATTAAAACTTTTAGCTAGATCACTTAATTTTAAAGGTGAGACCAATAAAAGATAAACTGTTCTGTGCTTTGGCCACATTGAGGAATTTGAAAAATTAGGACCTTTGTTCTGGCAACTCTGTTATTCGAAAACATACATTGATTAATAAAAGACTCTTTGGGGTTGTTGTTTTTCTAAGGGCACAAGACCCCATTATTCCCATTAATAAATATACAATCTTGGGAAAATTCTGCATTCAAAGGAAAAGTAGTCCTCTGAGCAGAGTTTGAGGGAAACAAATAAAAATTGATGGGGGCAGATTCAACTCAATAAATACAAAAAAATGTAAATGCAAAATAGCCTTTAAATATTTTTGAGTGCTGGGGATGCTGGGATAGCTCAATGGTTTAGCATTTGCCTCACAATTGTGAGTCTGGGGTTTGATTCCTGGCCCCAGCCTCTACAAATCTATATGTACACTGTGGTGCAACTGGTAATTGCTGAAATAGCGGCAAAGATTCTCGCCTCCCCATGAGGGAGGCCCCCAGTTCGGTTCCCGCCCTGCACGGCTGCACATCCACCTGTGTGGACTGAAAATACGTCATAACTAATGATGGACAACTATGGAGACTGCTCTGGGCCCTGTCCCCTTCTCTCTTTTTCTCTCACACACTCTCTCTTTCTCTCTCTCTCTCTCTCACACACACACACACCTTTTCTCAAACAATAAAATACATCTTTAAAAAATATATTTCTGAGTGCTTACCTATTGTCACATTTCTGAGGACTTAAACCAGACTAAGTAACATTTAAGAAGCAGCATCATGAGAGGAACAGATGTGTACAGCTTCCTAATGCAAACTCAAGAGGCCCCTGCACAATAGAAGAATTTAAAAGAAAGCTCTTTCGCTGATTTATGGGGATATAGAGTATGCTGAGAGAAAACATTCTCATACATAAATGCTATTTTAGTGTCTTATTTTTACTATTAGCATGACTAATTCTCTTAATAATCTTGCAAGATAGATATTACCATTTTTTTTTTTTTAAAGAGGAGCAAACAGAAGCCAAGAGAGTTGATAAAACTTACTCAGGTCGTATGATTCTACATCATGATGTGGCTCTAATCCCTTTGACTCCAAAAACATATTTGTCCCTTCATGTCATTCTGGGGATTTGGACAGGTTGTCTGGACTCCCAAATTCCCCAGAAAACTTCTTCTTTGATAGATGTTAGCTCACTGGGCTACCAATTTATTTTGGGTGGTCACATTTTCATTTGTATTCCTCCATGACAAGCTTAGTTGTGATTAAAATGTTTTAATCTTTAAAAAGTGCAGCATTATCTAATAGGTTCATAGTCTGCTACTTTTCCAGAAAGCACTTCAGCTAAAATCCTAACCTTTTCCTTGAGTCTCTGAACTGTTGCCATTCATGTCAGCCCTAAATAAAGAAGACCAGAAAGTTGATTAGTGCACAGGTAAGAACCTCAGGGATAATACTTAGCACGGCTTCCCATGTCAGCCTGAACATTTCTCAGAAAGCAAGAGATGCTGGAGGAATTTAAAGTCCAAACAAAGCAACAAGAACTGTGCTCTAAATCCCTGTAACCTGTCCCGTGTTCTCCTGCCCCTACCGTATCACCCCTTCTTTCCTGTTTGGTACAACGACAGGGCATAGGCTTCACGGGGGGGTTGGTAATGGGGAATCTGTGGCCTGGCTATGGAAGGGTTTTTTCTAAAAGCTTTGTCTGGGGACCCAGGCTTTAAGTTTATTGTGCTAATGACATTCTACACTAATGATGGAAGCAGTTAGTCTTAAGTGGCTTCTTGAAGTAACTTGGCCTTCTCGTTTGATCAATATTAGAGCTTTTCTTCAAATAAAATGCCTCGGTGTGTTTCATGGTTGCAGATCCCTGTGGCAGAGGACAAGACTGTTAAAGGTTAAGACAACTTTAATGAGAAACGTAGTTGCCCATATAGGAGTCACAGTGACCTTCTGAGAGTGGTCTCTGAGAGCTGACATCTACAGCTAAAGATCTGAGAAATACTACAAGGCACAGGAATGCTGTACCTAGAGCAGTGTTCTCCCAGGGGCCTGGGGGTGACGTATGAAAGTAACTTGAGGACCTTTCTCAATTGTCCACAACCACTCCTCTTCCCACCGGAATCCCCAATACTGCCTTCCTCACCCTGTGCTGCAATCCAGAGGGCTGTGAGGAACACACGGCATAGCTGTGCACCTATACCCCTCCCAGTCCTGCTAACGGCACATCTGAATCTGGGCATTGACAAGGATTTTGTTGTTTGATCAAACTTTAGTCAATCTCTGAAGCTTCTCCTAGGCCCATCTGTGCACTTGCTTGTAAAACCCAGTTTAGCAAGAACCACCCAGCTAAGGCAGTATATTATGAACCTCTCCTTCTCGATATCTGATAGGCTAGAGTGATATCTGATCGCGCAGCCTGTCTTCAGCAAAGATCCTGTCACGGAGTTTAGCCAGAACCCTCCCTTACCCCGAGGTTTCCACTCAGTAAAACCATCCACTGCTGCCCCCCAACCCCCAACTCTTTCGCTATAAATGGCCACTTGCCTATGCTGTATTTGGAAGGGAGCTCCATTCTATATTGAGGTCTCTGCTCCTCTACTGCAACTGTACTGAATAAAATCTGTTTCTAGGGTTTTAAATATTGTTGAGCTCTGGTTTTTCTTTGAAAGTTGGGGGGGGGTGTACTTACAGAAGGGGGTTTAGAATTGCCTAGTTTAAATAAGATTCTTAGGCAGTTCTGCTGAGTTCCCTACTCTAGCTAGATCCATTGCAATGCTGAGCTAATTCTTCATGGAGTCTATTAATTCCACTTTTTTTTTTTTTGAGTGCCTCTCATGTGCTATATTCTGAGAACATTATGGTACACAAGGCAGACATAATCTTTGTTCTCATGGAATTTATAGTCTTGTGGTGCATACAATTAATAATAAAAAAAATCAAATAAAAATAATAAGCCTTAATGGAGGACAGTGCAATAGCAGATGAGTGGTCAGAAAGGACGATGCCTGAACTGGGAGTTAAAGAATGAGGAGTCAGCCACGCCAGAGACAGGTGGGTGGAGGGAGAGAAAAGGGATAGTACTTCAGGCAGAGGCTTTAAAAGTTGAAAGGCAGAACTAATGTTTTTTTAAAAAAAGATTTTATTTTATTTTTGACAGAAAGAGAGACAGAGACAGAGAGAAGGGGTGGGCCCAGCGCAGTTTTCATAGTTGCACATCATTAGTCTTTGACATGGTTTTGTTCCACACAGCTGAGTGGGGATTGTGCAGGGTGGGAAGCTCACCCAGCAGGAACTGAACTGGGGGCCTTCCCCATGGGAAGTACACCCCCGTTCAGCATATGGGTCTGCACGGGCCAGGGCTCCTTGGACCCCAGGGCTGCAAATCGAGTGCTTAGCCCGCTGAGCCATCCCAACATCCCTCAGGACAGATATTGATATACTTGAGGAACTGAAAGAAGACCATGGACTCTTAGAAAATGAATGCCACATGAGGAGAGGTTCACATGGCTGCCTCTGTAAATAGTTCACTGGGTCCCCTCACATGCATACTGTTGCCTTGATCAGATGTCAGGTAGAATGAACGAATGTTAATAGGTCAGGAACATCTTAAAGGAAAGAAGGGCTGAGAGGAGGCGCTTATCCTTGCATCAACTTTCACTCTTCTTTGTCTCGTTGATGGATGTGTATAATTCTCTCTTGTCTGGCCAGCGGGTATTAATGATTTATTTCCTTCATCTTCCTAAGCATGGGTATGATCTTCACAGCCTCTAGTCCTGAGGGTTTATCAGCACAATTGTTCTGGCTTGAGAATAGTTTATGTAAATATTTCTTATTGGTGTTCCTTGAACTATTGTGAAGAGGAATCAGCAGAAAAAAAGAGGTTACAATTTTTAAGGAAAAAGGAGGTAATTGATGGAGTGAGGGTCTTGTCAGGGTTGAGAGGATGGGATTTGAATCACATCATGATTATGAGAGGACTGATATTTTAAAAACAGATGAAATACTAAAGAGAACTTTTTTTTTTAAGTTTTTTTTTTTTTTAAAGTTTATTTTTTTTAAGATTTATTTTATTGATTTTTGACAGAGAGAAACAGAGACAGAGAGAAGGGAGAGGGCCCAGAGCAGTCTCCATAGTTGACATTAGTTTTCCATATAGTTTCACTCCACAGGCGGGCACAGGGCTGTGCAGGGCAGGAACTGGGCCGGGAGCCTCCCACATAGGCCCCGGCAAGAACTGAACTGGGGGCACACCCCAGTTCAGCATGTGGGTCCGCATGGGCCGGGGCCGGGATTTGATCCTTGGTCCTCAGAGCTTCAAAGCGAGCGCTTAACCCGCTGAGCCATCCCAGCTTTCCCAAAAAGAGAACTTTTGATTTATACTTTTCACTTACTAAGGAGCAGGAAGAAAGAGAGAGCAAAAAGTCATACCTAGGTTCTCTGTTGGGGAAAGGTTGAGAGAAGACACTTGGAAAAGAAATTTAAGGGAAGAACATGAAAATCTGATGAGCATATATCCAGTTACTGGCTGTGTGTTAAGGTATATAAGAAACCTGTTTTCCTGCTTTCCAATGAATTCTTCAGTAAATTCTTTGTCAATCAAAGTAACAATGGATGTGCTTTTATTGGAAAAAAAATGCTTATCACTATTTCTTTAGCTAGTGTCTATTGTGATAGGATAGCTGTCTCCATTCAGTCATCCCTTTATTTATTATTCAACAAAGATTGTAAGTGCCTATTCTGTATCAGGCACGGTGCAAGGCTCCAGGGACACAGCAGAGAAGAAAACCATCAGAATTGCCAGCCTCAAGGAGCTTACGATCTTATGTAACAAGAAGGCTGTTTCAGTGGGATTCACCCAGGAAGACCTAGGGAGGGAGAAAGATTCTTACTGTGGCGTTGGATTTCTCTCCCTTGGCTATTCGTCCAGATCATCTCTTCGTTCACCTGTTCCTGCGTGATAATCTTCACGCTCATTTTCCCAGGTTGCCTTTGTCTGTGTGTCTCAGCTGATAAGTGTTTCCAACCCTGTAGGTCTGCTAGCCCGTTTCTGGATACACTCTTGAGGTGCGCTTCGGCGCTGATATAATGCAGTTCTCAGGTTCACCCTCTGGCCCTCAATCCCATTTGTGGTTCCTCCTCCCAACTTTCCACCAGGTCCCTGTGACCAGGCTTAACTATCACTTAGCCATTCAGTGGGGATGACTGTGATAGTATCTGCCATCTGCCACAGGGACCCACTTTGACTTTTAACCTATGAACTCTTATGCACGAAGAGGCTGTCCTCGGATGAGCAAGGCTGAACCTGGGTGTGCAGACCCGGGAAGGCAGAGCTACCCGCGGCTCTGGCCCTGTGCCCACCACCTCCGTTTCCCCAGAGCGCTTCCACACTGGGCACTGTCTGCTGTCTGCATGATGGCAGTCATTAATAATTTACCAAACTCTGCCTGCTGCTTTTCATTAATGATCACTATGTTAATGATGTCCCTCAGGAAAAGAGAAAACAAATTGCCCTTCCTAGGCAGTCTCAGTGGGGACAGACAGTATTTCACAACTACATCAGGGATGGGCGTTTTGCTTTGAATTCCTTTGACCCCTTCCTTCTAGAGAGAGAGGAGGCGGAAGCAGGCCTAACGGGATAAAAGGAAGCAAGTGAAGATGCTGCTTGAATGTCAGTCTGTTGCTAACATGGTTGTCATTCAGCCTGTCTGTTTTCTCAGCTAGAAGATGGGGTCACCTTACTGGGATGTCTTCGCTGTGCAGGTGGAGTCTTTCTTAAAATGTGGCACCAAGAATTGGACTCAGCCCTTTAAAACAAAATCGTCTTGTAAAGCTACTGAGGCCCTCTTTAGGTGATGTGCTGGCTTAGAGGCATTTGATCTGACCTTGACCCAAGGAAGGCTATTGCGTCTGAGCAACTGTCAGGTCATTCCTGCCATCTTCCTAGCAAGCAGAAGCAGATAGGTGTCTGGAAGTAGTCTCTCAAATGGGGTGTCCCATATCAAAGCTGGCAGGGCAGCTTGAGGCTACATGGGCCTTTTTTTTTTTTTTTTTTACCAGCCTGTTGGATCCAGTGTGTAGTAATAGGATTCAGAACCTGCTCTGGAAGTTTGGCAATTTTTCTTGAGTGGGGAGGAAATATTTGAAAAATAAACACTGTCTTAGGTGCTTACGGCTTTTATTTAAGTTTTTCATTTCTAACTTTATATTTTTCATAAATCATGAGTAAAATATAAAGTAAGAAGAAAGTCATGACTCCTGTTTATTGTTCAAGCTTGGGGGGTGGGGGGTTTTCCTTCCTGAATCTTCCCCGTGCAGCCGACTCCTGGTGCTTCCGGCGTGTGTTCTAGCTCAGCCGTCTCCTTTGGAATATTCCCTCTCGTAATGCAGTAATGAGTAATATTCCTATCCTGTAATGAGATAGGCAGGAGCCTTTTGCCCCTTGGGAAGCTCCCTCCTCCCCTCTGTCTGAGGAAGACCTCGAGGTAGGTAGCTTCAAGCCAACACTGAGAACCTTAGAGGAAAGAAAGACTCCCCTCTTTGGGGTTTGGTTTTCCACAGGTTTATTTTTTCTTGTTCGTTCTCACCACCGACGAGATCTCCAGAAGTAAGAGAGGGTATGGACCTAGAGACAGTGAAACAAGGAAGCCACTCAAATGGTGTTTGACTCGGGCCGCTCAGGCTAGTCTAGATCAGCCAAAACAAGACCCTCTGAAATATGGCTCTGTCTACCCATTCAGGGTTCCTTGGAGAAGGTTGGGGGCAAAGCTCCATCTGGTAACACTGTTGTGACGTTATCCTCTATGTTTATTCTTCTTATAGGGACCTAGTTGGGTTCTCTTAGGCCTTACCAGGTAGGTGCTGGAGAGTTTGGGGGTCTCATTCACTTCTTTTTCCCTATTTCTCTCCTTCTTAGGCTGACACACTGGTAAATTCTGCAGATCTAAGAGAAGGTATGAGCTGGGTATATCCTCAGCTCAGTTCTACATAGAAAGTGGGGGCTCCTGACCCTCTGTGGGGTCTCTCCCAGTGATACTTGAAACCTCACCCGCAGCTGAGGCTTTTGGGCAATGCCCACTATGGAGCTGGTTATGTTTGAGTTTTGAGAGGCGAGCAAGTGGGTTTTGGCTGAGGGTAGATTTCTCAGGCGTCTCATACTATTCAAGAAGATGCATTTCCTTGGAGGCGAAGTCTCAGGCAGAGATCCCGGCTCTTGCACTAGGACAGAATGTGAGAGGTGGGATCTGGTTTTGATGAGGGCAGGGATCCATTCTGAGGCCAGAGCCAGCTTATCCAGAACTGCAGCCCACAGAGCAGTCACACTTCTCTGGGGCAAAGCCTTTGCAAGTGGGAGAGAGTTTTGATACCTGGATTGTGGGATCCAACACTGGTGTCATTTCTAGGACCACACCAGGTTTCCCCCAAACTAGTCTGGGGCTTGGTGTCAGGTATTTGACCCTGATAATTTTTTTCTTTACCTTGCTTTTCAGCCATCTTATTTCTGATTTGTCCCTCTAGATAAAATAGATCTTATTCCCAAAGAAAAATGGATAGTACAGGGAATGTATGCATTTGTAGTGTCACAAAGAGCTGATCCATTACAAAGACTGAGAACACAAAATCAGGGCCCTCATGGCCCTGGTTTGAATTCCAGCTCCATTGCTACTTAGATTGATAATCTTGGCCAAGTTACTTAACTCCTCTGAACTGTAAAACTCCTCTGAAACTCCTTGAAACTGTAAAATGGGGACATAAACAATAACAACCTTTAGGATTGCTCCAAAAATAAAATGTTAGTGTGTTAAGTATTCTATTTAAAACAGTGCTGATTTAAGTGTTTGCATTTTTTTTTTTTTTTTACAAAATTAATTGTTCACTACCCCTTTTCCTCAATCTCTTTCCAAGGACAAGGGCAATGTCTAGTTTGCTCATCATTTGATCCCAAGAGATAAGTACAGTGCTTAGAACATGCTAGAAGTGCAATGCACATTTGTATGAAAGAGTTCTTTTAAATGGTTCAAGGTTCTTCAATGTCAGAGGAACAACATAGTTGAGGAGGTGCAGGCTTTTGGAGTGAAGCACATGGCCAAGGACCTGTGTTTCTATGGGTCCCCAAAAATCAGGCTTGGAATGTCCCAAGGCCTTTGTGTTCGGCTCTATTTGGAGACGTAGAGAAATAAAGAAAAGGACAGGAAATGGAATTGTGGGGAATGCTTTGGATGAGGAGTTGTGTAGGTGCCTCGTAAGAGAATGTGCATTATGTTTGCAGGCAGCGTCTAGCAATCAATTCAGGAAATCCATTTCCTTGCCTCGCCCAGTGTCTGCAGGCCACCCACTCTCCTCGACTCACAGCCCCTTTCCAGCTTTAGAGCCAGCAGCGTCAGGCGCAGTCCAGGACGTGCTGCCGCCTCTCTAGGTCCCCCAAGTTCCCCTTCCACGTTTAAAGCCCCGTGTGAACACCTGGGCTCATTGGGCATTATTTTCTGCCTACACTGTCTTCTGTCCTCAGCTGCTGGACTGGGATGTGGCTCTGCGCTTCCTGGCAGCTGACCCAAGCCATTAGTCTCCATGGTCACTCTGGGCTGGGTCAGACCCAAACTCAGGCTGCTTGGGCTGGTCCCCACAAATACACCCCCATTGAACTGCCATCATGGATTTGAGATCTTGGGTTTCCCAATAAGGTGCTTATGTTCTGAAAATAAAACTAGAAATACATTAAAAAAAAAGATTTATTTTATTGTTTTGACAGAGAGAGAGAGAGAGAGAGAGAGAGAGCTGGAGAGAGACAGAGAGAAGGGGGAGGGCCCAGAGCACTCTCCATAGTTGACAGCATTAGTTTTCCATATAGTTTCATTCCACAGGTGGGCACAGGGCTGTGCAGGGCAGGAACTGGGCTGGGAACCTCCCACATAGGTCCTGGCAAGAACTGAACTGGGGGCACAGCCCAGCTCAGCACGTGGGTCCACATGGGCTGGAGCTGGGATTCGATTCCTGTTCTCTGGGGCTGCAAAGCTAGTGCTTAACCCACTGAGCCATCCCAGCTTTCCCAAGGGATTTTATTAGAATAATAAAATGATGACTTAGGCTGTTTTGGGTTGAAAAGCAACGTCTGTGGGCGGCTATCGCCTCAGTATCCCAGCACGATGAAGCCAAGAGAAATCAGGAGGATCGGTTTTCCCTTGTATTTGACAAGTCAGATAATTGACTATGTCAGCATGGAACATGGATATGCATATTTGAGAGTGAGGGAAATCGTCACTGAAACTTTCTCTGCTGTCGATAGCACAGCTAATGAATTTTAGACTTTTCTGTGGAAGGTGAACCAAGCTGGGGAGACGCAGGGCCCGATGAAGCACAGGGCTCTTTTGACTCTGACCGCTGCTGATGTCCCCCGGCTTCTGCTTGTCTTGATTAGGCTGAGAATAGCCAAGCACTGCTCACTGAGACAGATAGCGAGTTTGGCCAGGAAGTTCTGTCATCGGCAGTAATTAAAATTGCTTGTTTTAATTTATTAGCTCAGGAAATCTAATACATTTTCCCTGAGTCCTCTCCCCATGTTTTGTTGGTATTATAAGTAGAATAATCTCACCAAGTTATTTCTGAGAAAATGAGCCCTAAAACAGGACCTAGATATGAAATGCCATCTGTTGCTTTTCTCTTCACTGATGGTGAAGGAAAACCAGCTTCTTGGTTGTGTGGTTTTGGGAAAGCAATTTAACCAAGCCACATAAGTAAGTGCTGTACCTCCGTTTCTACATTTGTAGAATGAGGAAATAATTGTACGCAACTCTTGGGTTTCTGTAAGGATTAACTGAATTTATTCACTAAATACTTAGAACAAAGTACACATAGTAGGGGCTTAATAAATGTCAACTATCATTGTTACGATTATCATTAATAAAAACATGAAAAATAATCTAGAGAGTAGAGCTGGGTCCTTTTTAAGTTTTGTACTGGCTTAGTGCAGAAGAGATAAACAGTGTTTGGGGAATAACTGAGTATAGCATGTTGAATCCTGTTATGTGCTGAAGATAAAAAGAAGCGAATTTGTCTAATTATAAAGCATGGCATATTTGTTGTAGAAAACATACAATTATCCAAAAATGAAAGCCATATCCAAATTCCACGACCCAGATATAACCATTGCTAACATTCTGATATTTTTTCTTCTAGACTTTTTTCTTTGACTCTCTAAATATGTATTTTTTAACATGTTGGGATTATGTGCTACATAATATTATTTTAATTTACATATTTTACTTTCTCTATTAACTTTTATATATATATGTGATATGTGAAAATGATATAATATGACTGGCATATAATTTATAAAGCATAAATAAAGATCAAATACTTGTGAAATTACTCTAACTTTTATCCCCTGAGGTAACCACTGTGCCAAGTTTTGTGTTTTTCATCCCTTTGTTTTTAAATTAAAAATGGTTTTATTAATTTTGTTCAAATACTATACTGTTTTCTTCTAATACTTTTGAAGTTTGGCCTATCGAATCTGAGTCCTTAACCTATGTGGATTACAACTTTATGGGATCTCTCATTTGAGTTCTCTCTTCTTCATGATCTTTTTAACGCTTTCCAGGTAACTGGGATCCCCATTTCTAGTCTTCTGGTCAGAAATCTGGGGTCTTACTTTCCCTCTTCTGCTGTGGACATTCCTTGATTATATCTCCATCCAAGGCCAAGCAATGGAAGGACAGAAAGAGAGAGGGAGGGAGGGAGGCAGGGGTGGTGGGGCTGTGGGTCATTCATCTCTTTATCCCTTTCCATTAAGCACATGTGAGCTGGTTAGTCCCTAGAGTCAAGTTTAGGGGAAGAAGTAAGTCCTGTTAGGTTCTCAGACTGAATCTACCTGTTCTAATTCAGCATTTTTTTAAATTTAAATTTTTATTGTTTTTTGACAGAGAGAGAGAGAGAGAGAGAGAGAGAGAGAGAGAGAAGGGAGAAGGCCCAGAGCAGTCTTCATATTTGATAGCATTACTTTTCCATATAGTTTCACTCCACAGGTGGGCTGCGCAGGGCAGGAACTGGGCCGGGAGCCTCCTGCATAGGCCCTGGCAAGAACTGAACTGGGGGCACACCCCAGTTCAGCATGTGATTCCGCATGGGCTGGGGTCAGGATTCGATCCTTGGGCTCTGGGGCTGCAAAGTGAGGGCTTAATTTGCTGAGCCATCCCAGCTTCCCCTAATTCAGCATTTTTAACAGAGCTCTTTCCAGAATTTCCAGCATTTGAGAGTTGTTAATCATTTGTTTTCTTTTTTTATTTTCATCCTGCTATTGTACCCGGCATCTACTTTCCTAGGACCTTGCTGTAGGGAGCAGATGAGATTGGAGGGCAGAACAATCCTGAGTCTCTGATCGTATGACTATGAATAGAGTGAAAACAATCATTATGAAGTAAAAAGTCATCATGCGTTTATGGTTTCTAGCACCGGGAGGCTGTCACTGCTGCTTCTGAAGGGGAAGGAACAGGGAGGAAAATGAGGAGAGAGATGGTGAGCTGCTCTGGGCGAGGCTCTTGAAATCAGAATGCAGCCCATTACTGAACACTCATGCAGTTTCCATAGCTTACCTCCAAGAATGCTCTTTTGTGACCCAAAGCAGGTCCAATTTTACCTAAGAGAGGGACACTTTATTTAAGTGACTCAAGTCCACATGGCAAGTGGAGAGAAGCAAGTTAAAAGGCTGGCCTATAGCTGAACTTTTCCCACCCTGTGGGCAGGCAAAGGTCTTCACTGACCACCTGCTCACTTCCATAGGCCATGAGCCGCTCTATAGTCCCCCTGAAGCAGGCTACCAGACATACCATTTAAAATGGGACATAAAACAACGGTACTGTGTCATTTCGAACAGTATGTATGGTCAGCCTACCGACACCTTGAATTTAGCCCAGTGAGACTAAGCTGACCATACATAGCATTTGAAACAGGACAGTACTGTTGATTTCTGTCCTGTTTGAAACAGTGTATCTGGTCAGTCTACCCTGAATCTAACACAAACTCTGCACACAACCTCAGCTGCATCAATGAAATGAACACCACTGTGGTGAGCTGGCAATGAGGTGCTGATGTCCGGTTTTCATTAAGTATCCTGAGCAAATTAAGTATCAATGGAGGAACTAGGTGCACAGGCATTATGTTGTTATGAGCAGTGGCAACACAGGGAGAGAGAGGTCTCTGGACCGTGCAGGGGGCCCCACGGAGCCGGCAGGTCTGTGGGTGTCTGTGTTCTCTGAGCTGATATCGCTGAGGGGAGCGGGGGATGTGGGCTAACAAGGACGTGCTGTTCCACACAGGACAGCTATCAGCTGCGGCCATGGCCCTCATCAGGGACTCCTCAACCTGGCCGTCTCTGGGGGCAGCCAGGCAGGGCTGGGGGTGGGGGTGGGGGGGTCTCATTCTGCAGAGAAGGACAGTGAGGCAGAGGAAGAACAAAGTCCCAGAGTGACCCTGGGACACAATTGGGATGGGGACTCGATGTTCCCTCTGCCTCCTCCTGGCCGGTTCTGACTCGTGAGCAGTGGGCAGGGGCAGCATGTTCTCTCCCAGCATTAGAAACACTTTCCCACTAATGAGCCTCTGGCTCGGGCAACTCAGAGAGTAATTGGTCTATGTTTGGTCCTGATGCTGTACTGATTGAGATGGTAAGAATAGCTGCTTGTGGTTATAGTTTAGTATGCTTCAGCAAGACAGGCTGCCTGCGACATGTTATCTGTATTTCTGTATACTATTGTATCTTTTACCCAACTAAGGATTATGGGATAGGACGAAGACAGATCAATACTCAGAACCTAAAGAAGCAGATAGAATCTGACCATTGGAAGTACTTAGCAACATCCAGGCTTTGAGGAAGGAGGTTCCATATCATTTCTTGGAGAGACTGATGCTTGGGGTGATGGGCTGACCATTCCTGGCTATTCACCTGGAATGGAGTAGTTAAGGGCAGGAGGGAGGGAGCTGGAGACAGAGCAAATGAGCACATCTGCATAGAAGAGTCTCAGTACACGCACACACATACTGCATCTGCTCTAAGCTGCTTCTATCTTCAATCCCAGTGGGGAAACTGAGGCAGATTAGTAGTTTTGCCAGAGCCAGAGACGATCATATCCTTTCTGTGTGTTCAGATGATCAGCGGAACCCCTGGTTTGGATTTCATTGCTGCTCTGTTTGTGGGGGAGAGGTGACAAGAAGCACGGGGCTCATCTAACTAACCTTGGAGCTGTCTGTGAACAGCGCTGGGGTACTCTGTTCTGCTGCCCCTGCATCCATCAGGCTTGGCCTAATACCCTTCAGATCTGAGGGGATTGTCCACAGGCTTCGATTAATTACACAGGACTGTTTCTTTCATCTGAGCACATCAAAGAATTCTATAGGTGATGCTGGGATAGCTCAGTGATTGAGTGCTTGCCTTGCAATCGCAAGGTTTGGGGTTCAATTCCTGGCCTCAGCCCATGCAAACCCATATGCTGAACTGCAGCGCAACTGGTATCTGCCAGGATGGCTCAGTGGTGAAGGTTCTCACCTCCCAGCCTGGAGGCCCTTGATTCGATTCCTGCCCCACACAGCCCCACATCTACCTGTGTGGAGTGAAACCATGTCACAACTAATGAGAATGCTCTGGGCCCTCCCCTTTCTCTATTGCTATCTGTATTTCCATCATCTCTTTCTCTGACTCTCTCTCATCTCTATATCTATTTCACACTTTCTCTCAAAACAATTTAAAAAAGAATCCTATAAAACTGAAGGAGTGTGGTGATATCTTGTAGGCTTCTTCTTTTTTTTTTTTTAAGCCCTCTTAGAAATCACTTTTTAGAGAGCTGACACCAAGAAATTGTCCCTGGTGATATATGACACACAGCATTTTCCAGGACCCTGGACCATTCATCACGGATCAGGCCACAGGCAGTGAGGGCTCAGCTTGGTTCGGAAACTTGCTTCAAGCCTGATTGTTGACTCATTGGTGGGATCATCGGGGGCCAGGAGTGACAGGAGATGGGCATGGTGGGGACGATGTGGTGGGAGGGAGATGAGAGGTTTGTGATGTTTGAGTTCCAGCAAGAAGGTTATTGCAGCCTGGAGATAGCGCTCTTATTTTCTCTGTCAAGTGTTTGAATTTTCTCTGTTGCCTTGTGATTGAGACAAATGTGTTGATGTGTGTGTTCACGTTGTTAAGAAAAAGTGATGAAAGGACTTTCCTATTGGCAGAAACATTGAGGGCCTCATAAGGGCCAGCAAGGACAGCACCTGGAGCAAAGTGAGTGTGTGTGTTGTGGCCCTGATCCCCACAGTGATTGGACTCCCAAGGAAGAGAGAAAGGAGAAAGGGGGAAGCTAACCTGGCATGGGGTGTGGTGTGCTGGGGAAGGGGACCATCTACGATCAATGGGAAGGGGACCATCTACGATCAATGGGAAGGGGACCATCTAAGACCAATGGGAAGGTGGGATCATCTAAGACCAATGGGAAGGGGACCATCTAAGACCAATGGGAAGGAGGGATTATCTAAGACCAATGGGAAGGTGGGATCATCTAAGCCCAATGGGAAGGTGGGACCATCTAAGACCGATGGGAAGGAGGGACCATCTACGACCAATGGGAAGGTGGGAATCATCTAAGACCAATGTGAAGGTGGAACCATCTAAGACCAATGGGAAGAAGGGACCATCTAAGACCAATGGGAAGGAGGGACCATCTAAGACCAATGGGAAGGCAGTGACAAATCCCCAGCTGATGTAATAGGAAGAGCTCCTAATCTACTTTCCAGCCAACAAGCCTTAGGTCCCATAGCTGGTTAATCAGGAATAGGCATCAAACCCTAAAAGGGGGAGAAGGATAAAGAAAGCCTCTCCTGCAATCTGTCATCTGCCTCTCCCCTTTGCCTGAAACTGTCTCTCTGAGGTTACCACTGACTTCATTGTGGAATATTCCAAGGGCTTCTCTCCCTTCCCGGCACCATGCCCTTCTCTCCAGTTGCTGCGCACCTCTGCTTTCTTCAAATCTCCTCTCTCTTGGCACATTCCTCATTTGATTTCTGTGTCTCTGGGGGCTTGTTTGCACCTTCTCTGGATCGCTTTACTCTGCTCTGCCTTAAAGGTCAGACTACTCAAGGTTCTAGTCTGGATGCATGGCTCATCTCAGTCTTGGGTGTCTCTTTGTGTAATCTGGTCTATTCCCGTGGTTCTTGTGTTAGTTAGTCATCTTGGGCTGCCATAACAAAATACCATGAACAAAATATTGTTTAAATGATTGTAATTTACATTCTCACAGTTCTGGAGGTGAGAAGTCCAAGATCAAGGTGCCAGAATGGTCAGTTTCTGACAAGGACACTTTTTCTGGCTTGGAGATAACCTCCTTCTTGCTATGTCCTCACATGGAGGGGAGAGAGAGAGAATGAGTTCTCTGGTGTCTATCTTATAAGGGCACTAATCCCACAACAAGGGCCTCATCCTTGTTACTTCATCTAAATCTAATTATCTCCCAAAGGCCCCATCTCCAAATATTATCACATTGCAGGTTAGTGCTACAACATATGAATTCTGGAGGCACACAATTCAGACCATAGCAGCAATTGGTAACTCTTTAATACACATTCTTAGCCCCGAGTTCTCTCCTGAGTAATGAAGCTATATTTCTAACTGAAACAAGCTGACGTGCAGTTAACCCACACACTCATGGGGGTCTCCCCCCAAATACACTGGCTCAAACCAGCCACTTCTGCCACATTTCCTAGACCAATTAATGGCTCCACAGTTCTCCTGGGCACAGGACTCTTCCTTGTAGCATTTGGATTTGATTTCCTCTCAGGCCTGACTTGGGAGGGGCCGGAGCAGCTCTGCACCTGGGGCTGGGCTCTGGGCACAGCAGTTAAGAACATATACAGCACTGTGGCCACATGTCTTCTGCTCCAGCTGATGGACTCTGTGAGCCTGCGGTTCTCAACTCTGCCTTCAGCTTAGCCTGAAAAGTTTAAAACAATCCTGGGGCCTGGGCTTCACCCCAGGCCAATGAATCCATCTCTCTGGGGAGGTGCCCACGCTTCCAGGGGCTGCACAGTTTTGAGAGTGGAGAATCTGCTCTAAGCCACCCCACTGGAGGACTCATGTAAGGTGACTTGTGGCTGTTACAGAACACTGGGGAGCTTCCTATCTGAAATAGCCAACTTCCAGGGCTTGTCTCGCTGCACTCCCTCCGCTCCTTTCCTTTCAGGTCCATCAAGGCCCTAAGCCTTAGCTTGTCTTCTGCCTTTGGCCCTGTTCCTGCCCTCTGGACTTGTCAGCTGATCCCTCTTTTCTAGATTGACCATGGAAGTTGCTAAGGGCTTTAACTTGGACCCCTTCTGGGATCTTTTCCCCAGGCAGGCTGGTCTGATCTTGCCTAACACCACTGCTACCCATCTCTCCCACCACTGGGGATGGGGGTGGGGGGTGGGGGCGGGGGAGAGGGTCTAGAAAGTCCTTTGCCATCTTCTTAAAGAATTGCTAGCATTATTGCACACATGGAGGATGTTCAATACATGCTGTTGCTGTCTGAGCCCAAAATTGGTGTTGATTGCTACTGATCACGGCTGGTAAAGCCAGCAGCTATTTTTAATGATCAATTTCCTCCTTTCTTTGAAAACCGGTAGCTTGTTTAGAAGAGCAAAGAAGAGGCATGTGGCCTTTGCTGGAGAAGATAACTAATTTATCATTTGGCAGTTTTCTGTGATTTAGTGTAGGTGTACAACATAGACAACGGTCATAATGCTAACCCCAGGACTGGCATGGACAAGAGTTTAATTTAGATTGTGGTATCAGATGATGTTTGCTTTCTGAAAACTGACTGCACTTTGAGACCTCTAAACAGTAGTAAACTTAAAAATGCAATGTTAAAGAAAAATTGTTTTTATTGTTAAATTTATTAGGGTGACATTGGTTGATATCAATTACACTGTTTCCAGGTGTACAACTCTATATTACATCATCTATACATCGCATTATGTGCTCACCACCCAGAATCAGCTCTCTTTCCATCACCATATATTTGATGCCCACCTCCCACCCCAGCGAAAATGCAATATTAATAAGAACAAGATAAGCAGCACAGTAGAAAAATTGACAAAGGCTATAAAAAAGCAATTCACAGAGTAGGAAATAAAAAATCCCCAATAAACATTAAAGAATGCTTAACCTCTCTAAGAATCAAGGAAATACAAATTAAAAGATAGTAAGATATATTTTCTGGGGGAAGCCGGGATGGCTCAGTGGGTTAGGCGCTCACTTTGCAGCCCCGAGGACCGAGGATCGAATCCCGGCCCCAGCCCGTGCGGACCCATATGCTGAACTGGGGAGTGCCCCCAGTTCAGTTCTCACCGGGGCGAGACCCCGGCCCAGTTCCTGCCCTGTGCAGCCCCGCCCACCTGTGGAATGAAACTATGTGGAAAAACCAATGATGTGCAACTATGGAGACTGTTCTGGGCCCTCCCCCTTCTCTCTGTCTCTGACTGTATCTCTCTCTCTGTCAAAAACAATAAATAAATTTAAAAAGGGGAAAGCTGGGATGGCTCAGCGGGTAAAGCACTCGCTTTGAAGCCCCGAGGACCGAGGATCGAATCCCGGCCCCGGCCCATGCGGACCCACATGCTGAACTGAGGTGTGCCCCCAGTTCAGTTCTTGCTGGGGCCTATGTGGGAGGCTCCCGGCCCAGTTCCTGCCCTGCGCAGCCCTGTGCCCACCTGTGGAGTGAAACTATATGGAAAACTAATGTCAACTATGGAGACTGCTCTGGGCCCCCCCTTTCTCTCTGTCTCTCTCTGTCTCTGTTTCTCTCTGTCAAAAATCAATAAAATAAATCTTTAAATAAAAAATTAAAAAAAAAAAGATATATTTTCTTACCATTCCAATGGTATAAATAGACAATTAACAGAATAGAAAATATAAACTGATGAATAAACATGAAAAGATGCTCCTTATCACCAGTAAACAGGAAACTACACATTTAAAGGCATTATTTTTTACTAATCAGATTGGTAAAAATTAATTTTGGCAAGGATATGGATATATACAAGGACATGCTGTATACTGTCAGCGGGATGGTAAATTGTACTATATTCTGGAAGGCAATTTATATTAAAAGTTTTGCCAGTGCATGTTAAAATTTTTGTTAATTTAAATGTTTCAATTAGAAACTATTATTTGTAACTTTATTTTCTCTGGAAGCATTTGATTAGAACAGGTAAGAACAACTTTGGAATCAATGGCAATCGCTAAGTTGTCCAATACAAGATTCTAACTAACATCTCTTGTTAATCCTTACCTGGACATATTTCAGATAATTTTTGACCAAAACTACTTGCTTATTTTAAGCATAGTAAAGAAGGAAAGTAATTGGAACATTTTGGTTTGTCTATTTTATATAAAGAGCCCACATGGTGTTAGACTTAAAAAAATAAAATTAGAATGATTGTGAATTAGTTGTATACAATAGGGATCAGAAAACTTTTTCTATATAAGGTCAGATAGTATTTTTTTTAAAATTGATTTTTGACAGAGAGAAACAGAGACAGAGAGAGACAGAGAGAAAGGGGAGGACCCAGAGCAGTCTCCATAGTTGACATTAGTTTTCCATATAGTTTCACTCCACAGGCGGGCACAGGGCTGCGCAGGGCAGGAACTGGGCCGGGAGCCTCCCACATAGGTCTTGGCAAGAACTGAACTGGGGGCACAACCCAGCTCAGCATATGGGTCCACATGGGCCGGAGCCGGGATTCGATCCTTGGTCCCCAGGGCTTCAAAGCGAGTGCTTAACCCACTGAGCCATCCCAGCTTTCCCTCAGATAGTATTTTAGGCTTTGCCCTATAGGTTCTGTTACCACCACTAATCCTTGGTCCCTGGGGTTGCAAAGTGAGCGCTTAACCCACTGAGCCATTCCGGCTTCCCCTTATGATGATTCTTGTGCAGGCTTTTCCTGGAGTCAGTCCCCAAATCTATTTGTATTATCACTTCTATGGATAATGTATTGGTATCAAACTATTTTTTTAAAGATTTATTATTTTTGACAGAGACAGAGAGAAGGGGGAGGGCCCAGAGCAGTCTCCATAGTTGTATGTCATCAGTTTTCCACATGGTTTTGTTCCGTACAGGTGGGTGGGGGCTGCGCAGGGCAGGAATTGGGCTGACGACCTCCTGCATGGGAAGCATGCCCCCTGAAGCCAGGGGCTGAATGGGAGGCCTCTCTCATGGGCTGGGGCTGGGATTCGCTCCTCAGTTCCTGGGGGTGCAGAGCGAGAGCTTAACCTGTGGAGCCATCCCAGCTTCCCCAGTATCAAGCTATTAATAAGTGTGGTTGATAATGGCCACGTGGGGCGACACATCCGTTAGGCCGTAGGCATGGCCCAGATCTGGCAGCGGAGCAGCTGGCTGGTCAGCACGAGGACAGTGGCCGCTTCTCATGCTGCAACATGGTTCCATATGCAAGGCATTTTGGCTCTATCCACAGCCAAGAGAATCCTGAAAATAGCCAATTAAGTCCAAGACCAGCAGTCTCATTCTAAGCCACTGGCTCGGTTCTAAAGAGAGAGCTTGTCAATTCAAGTGAAAGGTGGCTTAGCCTCACACATTTGGAAAAAACTGTAGCTTCATGCTCCCACTTCCTTATTTTTAGAGTGAAGGAATTCTCCACTCCCCTCACTCATCAGTCCCGAAGTCAGGCTGAGAGAGTTTTAAAACCACGTGAAACTTCTAAATGTATATATCTTCTACCCAGAAATTTTATTTCTTAGATTTTATTGTAGTTATTCATGTTATCATTATTTACAGTAACAAAACATTAATAGTCATCTAAATATCCATCAACAGAGGGTGCTTAACTAACCTGTGACATAGGGAGAATGCTATCACAGCAGGTGCAGAGTTCGAAGCACATCTGTAGGTCTATGAAGTGGTGTGAGCAGTATCTGAAACCTCCTGCAGAGTGAACAAAAGGAGCGTCAGTAGGTAAAGTATGATGTCATTTCTATAAAGAAATGGTGAACCACAACAACAGACTGAAGCCATGTATTTCGATAAGTATGACTATAAGAACATCTGTGGGAAAGCTGGGACGGCTCAGCGGGTTGAGCGCTCGCTTTGAGGCCCCGAGGACCGAGGATCGAATCCCGGCTCCGGCCCAGGCAGGACCCACGTGCTGAACTGGGGAGTTCCCACAGTTCGGTTCTCTAGCTGTCTCTGTCTCTGTCTCTCTCTATATCTGTCAAAAGTAAAATAAAAATAAATATGCACTGAAGATAAAATAATTACTCTCTATAAATATAAAAAGATATATATATAAAAAAAAAGAACATCTGTGCATGGAAACATGGCTGGGAGGGTTCAAGGCAAACTGTACTGGTGGTTCCCTCTGGGGAGGGACTAGGACTTGGGGCTAACTACATGTAACATGCAGTATATTTACTGTAGTGTTAGGTAGGAAGTTAGTTATGAGTGACAGGAGGGGCAGAAGGTCATCACCCATTTCAACTCCCCAGGGACCACCCGGGGCCCAACCCTTGGAGAGAAATGTCCTGTTAAAACCTCCTTAGAAAAAGGGAAGTAAGATCTCAACCAGAACTACCGGTACCTGGTTTTTGACACCTGAGCAGAATATTAAACCTTTCCCATGTCTTAATCTTAGCCTTAATACATGTCAATTTGTGGAAAAACCGTCTTCCATGAAACCTGTCCCTTGTGCCAACAAGGTTGGGAGCACTGGGAGCGTAGTGGTGTCGTGAGCACAAGAGGCTGGTCCTCCACTGCCCTCTGCAGCAGGGAGAGGGCACTGCAGGTTGTCTGGGGGCTCATGTTTTCCAGAGCCAACAACTCTGTTCTGAGAAACAATCCATTCAACCTAAGTGGCATTAGTGGCTTTTAGCTTTTCATACAGGTGCTTCAGCTAGTGATTTTTGTTATTAGAAATTTATTTGCTTTCTTTACTTCCAGTATTCTAATTTCTTTTGTGTGTAATACATAACTGCTGCCATGGACTGAAATTTGTATATTGACAGTCTAATCACAATGTGATAGCATTAGGAGGTGGGGCCTTTGGGAAATAATTAGATTATGAGGAGGAGGTCCCATGAATGGGATTCCTGTCCTTCTGATAGACCTCAGAGAGCTCTCTTGCCTCTTCTGCCAAGTGAGAATCCAAATAGAGGTTGGCAGTCTGATCTCGGCCTTCCGGCTTCAAAAACTATGAGAAATAGATCTCTGTTGTTTATAAGCCACACAGTGTGTGGTAATTTGTTGCAGCTGACTGAAGTGAACTAAGACAATTGCTTTGTTAAAGACTCTTAAAGAGTAAGTGTCATGCTCATGGCAACCGGCTCTCTGTTGTTACTCTCCATCTTCTTCATCCCTGACTGTGCACAGGAGAAGGTATTTCAGGACCATCTGAAGAGGGACTGGTGGTGCTGGTCACCTGGCTTGGCTTTAGCCTAAGTACAAGTACTGCTTTATTTACATCTCAATGGGGCTACAATTGATGAACAGGTGTGACAGTGTAAATGGCGGAAGCAGGTGGGGTGGAAGGATGTGGCATCCACCAGTTCAAAAGACCGCGTGTGTGCAGTGGTGGACTGTCCATTAATGTCATGGTCAGTGAAATCTCCCTGTGTCTGACTGTGGGAGCAAGCCAGAGCCTCTTCCTGCTTTCTGTGAGTGTGTTGGTCTGTGGAAACCCAGCATGTCATTATTTCTCGATTCAGTCCTATTGATGGTGCACTGGACTCTTGTGAATGGCCTTTTCATATCAGTAGTCACAGTATTATGACCAATAGAGTGCTTTATTTTTTATTTTTTTTTTTATTTATTTATTTTTTCTTATTGTTTTTTTTTTTTTTTTT